>CBVK0102167548.1:0-17875 GCA_900067695.1 Picea abies
GTAAACCCGATACTGCCCATGTTTTTCTTGTTAATACAGACTCTACCATGCCTGGGGGCATTCCTCCTTCTTCTGTGGAACCCCCTCCAAGTAATGAGGCCATCCTTTTTGATTGGGGTGCGCTAACTGGACCTCGTCTTCCCGCTCACGTTCCTTTCCAGATTACAGTTCAGGTTCGTGGTCGGGATGTTCCTCAAACACTGATAGATGAAGGTGCATCCGTTAGTATTTTGTCTTCTGTTGCTTGGTACACTTTAGGTTGTCCACAGCTTGCACCGGTTACACAGAATCTGTTAGCTTTTAACAGAGGAACTAGTCAACCTTTAGGGATCCTTCCTCAGTTTCCTATAACTTTGGAAGGGAAAACTGTCTTTATCGATGTCATGGTAGTCCGAGACCCCTTGGATTTCTCTTTACTCCTTGGGCGGGATTATGTCTATGCCATGAAAGCTATTGTATCCACTCTTTTCCGTGTGATATCTTTCCCTCACGATGGAAGAATTGTGACCATTGACCAACTTTCATGCATTGGCCCTGACTGGGTTACCTCCCTAAGTGGTTCTTATATGCCGACAGTATCACCCCCGCCGCATGTCAATTATGTGGCGTTGTCTCCCATGACCTCAACTTCCGACGATTTGGATTCGGTAGTTGACATGGTGATCTCTTCGATAGGGTTATTAGAGCCTGATCTCCTTACTCCTATCATGACCCTCGACCCGTGTCCCTCCTCGAGTGATTATCTTCCATCTGATGAAGATCTCTTAGAAGCCATGACCGAGTTTTGTCCTTTGACATGGTATCCTTCCAGAACATTATCCTCATGGAAGCCATGATCAAGAAGCAATCATGAGCATAGTTTCTCTTCTCTGTGGCAAGCTCATTAAAAAATGAAACAGAGGCCACTAGCTTTCATGCTGGGGGCATCATGAGCATAGTTTTCTTCTCTGTAGCAAGCTCGTTAAAAAATGAAACAGCGATCTAGGGATCGAACCTAGAACCTTGAGCATAGTTCTTTTCCTGTGTCAAGCTCGTTAAAAAATGAAACAATTACTTCTCCCTTCAAGTTGAGTCTTTTGCCAGATCTCATAGATGTCGAGTCGAGTCTGTCGTTAGGACTCGTTTTTAACCTTCATTTCATCCACCTGTATCCTTTTTCTCCATCTAGCACAGAAATTGGTGACAACCTCAAAGTCAAAAAATGAAACAGAGGTCATGAGCATAGTTTCTCTTCTCTGTGGAAATCTCGTTAAAAAATGAAACAGAGGCCACTAGATTTCATGCTGGGGGCATCACGAGCATAGTTTCTCCTCTCTGTGGAAAGCTCATTAAAAAATGAAACATAGGTCTTGAGCATAGTTTTCTTCTCTGTAGCAATCTCGTTAAAAAATGAGACAACAATCTGGGGATCGAACCTGAAACCTTGAGCATAGTTCTTTTCTTGTGTCAAGCTCGTTAAAAAATGAAATAATCACCTCTCCCTTCAAGTTGAGTCTTTCACCAGATCTCATAGATGTCAATCCAAGTCTATCATTAGGTCTCATTTTTGAACCTTCATTTCATCCACTTGTATCCTTTTTCTCCATCTAGCACAAAAATTGGTGACAACCTCAAAGTTGGTGAATGAATTGAAGCTTGGGGGGCATGTCTCCAGTCTTTGATGATCATTCTGGAGTCAAGCCACCAACTTTCAAGCTGGGGGCATACTGAGCATAGTCTTAGTTCGTTCTCGAGCTCGACAATATGAGAACGTAACCGAGTAAACATTTATCTCTTTTTCAAACCCGTACGGATATGAACACACGAAAAAGGAACCCCCCTGGAGTCTTCTTTAAACCCTTTTTAGACTCTCTAAATATGAAAATATTGTCGAGTGATATTGCTTCCTTTCACACTCGTTAAAAGGTCAGAAATGGCATCTTTCGAGCGATAGTTTAACCCTTTTTTGGTCTTGTTGGACTATTGTACGAAAATGGAACTAAGAGAGTTCTCTTTTAAGTGTTTTTCCAAACTCTATAATCCCGAAAAACATTCGATTTTTCTGTCTTTGGACTCGTTAAAGCACACTTCGACAGGCCCATATGGGACCGAACCCTTACTTCTTCCAGTTCGTTAAACAAAGGAAGAGGAACTTACCGAAGGTGAGTTATATCGAGCATGTGTTATCCTCCTCGAGCTCATTAAATCAAAAAAAGAGGTACTCATCTATCTGGATGGGGGAAAAAATTGAAAGGAGAAAGCCAAGCAGTCTCTTGAGAACATCAACTAGCACTTCTTAGAGTCGCCCTTGAACACGACACTTTGTCACTTTGCACATATCATAATCTGTTGAACCTCTGCACTGAGCCAATCCTTCGAGTTCCTTTCACTCCTCTGGGTCACTCGACGCAAGTCACAGTACCTACTGCATAGTTTTGGTCGATGTCATGTTTTGTTGTTGTGCCTCAGTGTTCAAGGAAAGTATCCGTCTTGGGAGTCAGCCATTCCAAATATCTTGCCTCAAAACTTGTGTCAGTCCATGGCCATTTGATCTGCCAATTATATCTCCATGTCTGCTTTGTGTTGTTGATGGGGGATACATCAAGGCCCTCCCTTGATGAGTCTATTCCTGTAAACTCCAACACATTATCTGGAATTAGAATTAGAAACCACTTAGTACTTTGGGACCTGCATGCCTCAATGGCAGGCCTCCTCACATTCGACAGTAGGTTTACATCATTGACCTCTGATCGAATTATTCCATGGGTGTTCGACTTCATCTCATCTATTCACATTCGTTGGAATGTACTAAGGTACCTTGGGAATCATTGACATTAATGGTGATCTCCCTCGCACTTGTTAACGGTTCACACCATTGGATGGTAATCAAGTGGTTTCTGCCATGTTCGATGTCAAGACATCTATTCGCATGGTCGGATTCGTACCATATTGGGATTGGTAAGAAGACCCTGGGTTGGGCGGTCACTTTGATATATGCTTTGCCCAGGTTGTGAAGGAGTTCTATTTAACAATGACACATATACTGTTACATAGATCCACTTTGTATTGGTCATGGCTATGTCTTGTCATCTTGTAGATCCACTGTGTATTCTTCGTGGCTATGATCAGTCCGAGTCACCAGAGTATAGATCCACATTGTATCTTCAGTGGCTATACCTTTTTTATCAATACAATTATGGATCCGCAGTGTATTTTATGGCGGCCATATCCTGCTAAGTCTTGATCACCCAAGCATAGGTATGCCTGCCTTGGGTTTTGAAATATGCCATGATATTTGTCGGATGTTTGTGTGTAGCTTCTGTCAGGTTCTCTGAGTCTATACCCTTGCTTGGACATCTACAAAGCATTTCAGTTATCAGTTGACATATTCTAACTTCATACTTTGGGGGGCAATCTGTTACACGTCAAAATTACTCAACTGGATAAGTGTCGCATGTTCCTCTCAATTGTCGTAAGTGTCTCATCTTCCTTACAACTTTCGCATGTGTCGCAAGTTGGTCACAAGTGTTGCAAATGATGTTCGAGTATATTTCCATGCTGATGACACTAAGGAGACACTTAAAACATCTCATGTGCTTGATTTGAAGAAGAAGAATTGGTTTACTAAAGTCAAATAACTCTTGACACCTGAAGAGATCTCTGAACAAAGGTTCTGAGGGGGAGCGCTCCCCTATATTAGCTCTAGGAACACTGGCGCTCCCCTACAAGGCTTTAGGGAGTGTTATAACGCTCCCCTGCCACCTCTGAAGGAGCGCTGCTCATCTTGAGAGCGCTGGCACTCCCCCAAAGCTTACTAGGTAGCGCTACAGTGCTCTGATGCCCCTTCTAAGGGAGCACTACCTAATATGAGGCAGTAGCTAGCCCGTTGAGGAGAATAAGAGGAGGATCTTTTGATATTAGGAGGTAGTTGTGTTCGAATTATTAGTTTCATCAAGAGATCCCTGATCTAAGGAGGAATTTCCCAACTTGTTCTAAAGATAACTCAAGAGGTTAAGCTCCTCTTAACCTATATAAGTAGACTCTATGATGGTGGATTATGATCTTGGAGAAAACACACAGTCAGCCAAAGGAAAGTGATCAGTGAAGCTACTGTTGTCCAAGTTGTGGACCTTTCAGGCAAGGGTTAGACGAAGAGGACTCGACGAAGCTGTTGCATCTATGATTGTAAGTACTGCTGTCATTATTCTCATCAATATGACATGCTTGGCATGTTTCTTTCTAGTTTGTGTATAATGTTACATGAGCTTATCATTAATTGATAGATATGTTTTCAAGCTAATATCAATAGAGTAGGAGGTGGTCGTATCTTGTTTTTTCCACAGGATTCAATGAGAAGAAAAGGATCGAAGCGCAACTAGGAGCGTACAGGGACAAACATCGATAAAGAGGTACTTCTGTTATCCTTCATTCCCATGTGTTAGCTTAGATAGATTTGAAAGGAAGTCAGTGTCCACGTTAAGCATTTTCTGTCTAGAGTTAGGGTCAAGCTCTTAGAGGTGATCTACCTGTCCGCAGGGAGATTTTCCTACAACACCCCACTTTGGTGATCTTGAATCCTACCAATGTTTCAACTGCACCTAATAATTTAGATGTCAGTACACCACCCACACATCAACCTCGCATCGAATTTTTGCCTTCTTCGCCTATTAAGTCTCCTTCCATTTCTCCTTCTTCGCCTAGTGAAATCTCTAAAGAAAGTAACCAGGTTGATTAGAAGAAGAAGAAGAGACTGAAAAGGACCAAGGCTCCAACAACATCAGATGTTGGATCCAAGCAACTAGTTACTGTTAATAGTACTGGGAGTGTTGATGAGGTCAACAAGATTAAAATGAGTAATCTGAAACCCAAATTCCCTTGCAGTCTTTGTAAGGGTGACCAATTTCTAAGGGATTTCCCTGGTATTCCCAAGGTCTTAGAAATTTGGTCCTCCACGCCATCGGCCTCTACTGGTCATGTCGGTGATACCCTGTCAACTAGTGATGTTAAGGTTGGTAAGAAGAAGACAATTGTCAAATTCCCTTGAATGTTATGCAAAGGTGATCATTATTCTCACCTTTGTCCTCGTATGGATGAGGCTTCTTCTCTTTTGTAAAAACTTCAACTTCCAAAAGGTTATGGTAATATTTCCCCCAACCCATCGTTAGTTGATAGACTGGTCAATCTAGTTCCAGCTCTAATCAATCCGATTGATCAGGTGGTCAATATAGTTTCATCCTCGATTGAACCACTCACCAAAGTAGTTGATTTGGTTCCATCATTGATCAGCCCTACTCTTCATCAAAAGAGTGTAACCCAAGTAGTCGATCCGTTTTCATCCTTGATCGAACCCACTCTCCCATTAGAGAGTGACACCAAAGTAGTTGATCTGTTTCCACCCATCAACCCCATTCTCCCCTTGGAGAATAAAACCCAAGTGGTCGATCTAGTTTTATCATCGGTCAATCCCACTCCTCCTTTGACGAGTGCCAAAGTGGTTGATCCAGTCCCTTCCTCGGTCAATCCCACCCTTCCTCTAAAGAGTTCCTATGTGGTTGATCTGATCCCATCATCGATCAATCCCACTCTTCCTCTGAATAGTGCCTATGTGGTCGATCTGATCCCATCGTTGTTCGATCATACTCTCCCTCTAGAGAGTAAACCCGATACTTCCCAATTTTTTCTCATTGATACAAAATCTATTGTGCTGGGGGGCATTCCTCATTCTCCTGCGAAACCCCCTCCAAGCAATGAGGCCATCCTTTTTTATTGGGGTGTCCTAACTGGACCTCATCTTCCCTCTCACATTCCTTTCCATATTACAGTAATGGTTTGTGGTTGGGACGTTCCTCAAATGATAATAGATGAATGTGCGTCCATTAGTATTTTGTCCTTTGTTTCTTGGCATGCTTTGGGTTGTCCTCATCTTGCGTTGATTACGCATAATTTGTTAGATTTTAACAAAACAACTAGTCAACCTTTAGGGACCCTTCCTCAGTTTTCGGTAACTTTGGGAGGGAAAAATGTCTTTATTGATGTCATGGTAGTCCAAGACCCCTTGTATTTCTCTTAAATCCTTGGGTGGGATTATGTCTATTCCATGAAAGCTATTGTGTCCACTCTTTTTCATGTGATATATTTCCCTCATGATGGAAGAGTTGTGACTATTGATAAACTTTCATTCATCAATCCTGATTGGATTACCTCCCTAAATGGTTCTTATATGCAGATAGTATTTCCCCCGCCACATGTTAATTATGTGGCATTTTCTCCCATGACTTCAACTTTCAACGATTTGGATCCAGTAGTTGACATGGTAATCTCTTCGATAGGGCTATTGGAGCCTGATCTCCTTACCCTTGTCACGACCCTCGACATGTGTTCCTTCCAGAGTGCTTTTCTTCCATCCAGTGAAGATCTCTTGGAAGCCATGACCGAGTTTTGTCCCTTGACTTGGTGTCCTTCCAGAGCATTATTCTCTTGGAAGCCATGATTAAGAAGATTTAACGAGAATAGTTTTTCTCTCTGTGGAAATCTCGTTAAAAAATGAAACAGAGGTCATGAGCATAGTTTCTCTTCTCTGTAGCAAGATCATTAAAAAATGAAACAGAAGCTTTGAGAATAGTTTTCCTCTCTGTAGCAAGCTCGATAAAAAATGAAACAACAATATGGGGACTAAACCCAGAACCCTGAGCATAGTTATTTTTCTGTATCAAGCTCGTTAAAAAATGAAACAGTCACCTCTCTTGAACCTTCTTTTCATCCACTCTTATCCTTTTTCTCCATCTAGTAGAGAAATTGGTGACAACCTCAAAGTCAGTGAATGAATTGAAGCTTGGGGGGCATGTCCCCAGCCTTTGATGATCATTCTGGAGTTAATCCAATAACTTTCAATATGGGGGCATACCGAGCTTAGTCTTTGTTCTTTCTCATACTTGTAAAATACATGAGAATGCAACCGGGTAAACTTTTATCTCTTTTTTGGACCTGCATGGATATACAAAAAAAGAACCCCTTGGAGTTATTTTTGAGCTCTTTTCAGAGTCTCTAAACATGAAAAGATTGTTGAGTGATATTTCTTCCTTTTCCACTCATTAAAAGGTTTGAAAGGGCATCTTTAGAGTGATAATTTATCTCTTTTTCGGCCTCGTGAGACTAACATTACGAAAAAGGACAACATTGGAGTCTTATTTAAGTTGTTTTCAGACTCTCTAAATATGAAAAACCACCAATTTTACCTTCTCTAGACTTGTTAAACAATCATACATTGAAGGGCCCATACGGGACCGAACCCTTACTTCCTACAATTCGCTAAACAAAGGAAGAGGGACTTACCAAAGGTGAGTCATATCGAGCATGTGTTACACTCCTCGAGCTCTTATTTAAATTAAAAAGAGGTACTCATCTATCTGGATGGGGGAAAAATTGAAAGAAGCAAGCCAAGAAATTTTTTGAGAACACTATCAGTAATTCTTATGGTCGCCCTTGAACATGACACTTTGCCTTTGCATGCATATTAATCCGCTGAACCTCTGCACTAAGCCAATACTTTGAGTTTCATTTACTCCTTTGGGTCACCTGATGAATGTCACAGCATCCACTGCATCATCAAGATTTGGTCCATGTCATGTTTCTGTTGTCATGCCTCAGTGTTCAAGGGAAGTATCTTCCTTGAGAGGTAGCCATCACAAATATCTTGTTTCAATACACATGTTAGTCCATGTTCATTTGATCTACCAATTAAATCTCTATTTCAGTTTTGTGTCGTTGACGGGGGATAAATCAAGGCCCTCCCTCGACGAGTCTTTTTCTGCCGACTACATCACATTATCCAGGGACTCGGACTTAGAAACCATTTAGTACCTTAGGACCTACATGCCTCAATGGCAGGCCTCCTTGTGTCCGACAATGGGTTTACATCATTGACCCCTGATCGTATGATTCCACAGATGTTTGGCTTCAGCTCATTCATTCACATTCGTTTGTATGTACTAGAGTACCTTGGGAATCATTGACATCAATGGTGATCTCCCTCGCACTTGTTAACAGTTTACATCATTGACTGGTAATCAAGTGGTTTCTGCCATGTTCGACATCAGGGCATCTATTCACATGGTTAGATTCGTACTACATCGGGATCGGTAAGAAGACACTAGGTTGAGTTATCACTCTTATGCATACTTTTCCCAGGTTGCAAAGGAGTTCTTTTGAACTATGACACATATACTGTTACATAGATCCACTTTGTATTGGTCATGGCTATGTCTTGTCATCTTGTAGATCCACTGTGTATTCTTCATGGCTACGATCAGTTTAGGTCATAGGAGTATAGATCCACATTGTATCTTCAGTGGCTATACCTTTTGTCAATATAATTATGGATCCACAGTGTATTTTATGGCGGCCATACTTAAAAGGTCTTTATCACTCAAGCATAGGTATGCCTACCCTGGGTTTTGAAACATGTTATAATATTTGTTTGATGGTTGTGTGCAGCTTTTTCCGGTTTCTCTTTGTCCATACCCTTCCTCGAAAAAGTCTACAAAGTACTTCATTCATCATCGTCTTCTAACTTCATACTTTGGGGGGAAATCTGTTACACCTCAAAATTACTCACTTTGACAGTGTTGCAAGTGTCATCATTACGAGTGTTGTAAGTGTCGCGTCTTATCTGCAAGTGTCACACCTTGACTATAAGTGTTGCAAATGTCAAAAACCTCATACTGCCACATTTCCTATGTCGTGCCTCTAACGACATCACAAAGACACTTAAGACACCCAAAAGACTAGTTTTGAAGAAGAGAAGTCACTTGACAGGGAGTGCTCCCCTACCCACTGTCAAGGAGTGTTGGCTCTCCCTAATCCTCTTCGGGGGAGTTTTTTAGTGCCCTGTGCACCCTTATGGGGGAGCACTACCCCTTTTCTGAGAAAATTTTGGATTTGTTGAGGCAAATCAGGGAAGAATCCCTCAATTCCTGAAGGTAGTTGGATTCTAATAGATGGTCAAGGCATGATCTTAGGGGAGATACTCAACTGAAGGAGAGGAATCCTCAACTCATCCCAAAGATCTCTCAAGTGGTTGGACCCCTCCAAGGTTATATAAGGAGGCCTTCTCATGGTGAAACACATAATAGAGACTAAAGTTTGATACCAAACTTATGATCCTAGAAGTGGTATTGACAGACAATGGAGATTGAGAATTACATCAAACTTATGATCTCATGAGTGAGATGTCATCAAAGAAATCAGTGAATATTGATTGAGCAAAGGGGTTGGACAAGGAGAACTGGAAGAAGCTATCGCACCTTCATTCAAAGGATTGTAAGTACTTTTACTCATTCTCATTAATAATCAATGCTTGGCCTGTTTCTTTCAAACTTATGCTTGTTCGATATAAGTTTGTCTGTAGTAGATGGATTTATGATTGAGCTAATCTCAGTAGAGTAGGAATTCCATTGTATCTTTGTTTGTCCTACAGGACCTATCAGGGAACTCAAGATTGAAGCTTAGCCAGGACTTTGAAAGGACAAACATCGTTCATAAGGTACATATCTTTCTCCTTCTCTTTCATTCATTGACTTGATTAGATCTAAAAGGAAGTCAGTTTCCATGTTAAGAACTTTCTTTCTTGGCCTTAGGAGTCTAGAGACCAAGAGTGAATCCACTTGTCTGCAGGGGGATTCACCTACAACAATGAGGCTCTATGAGTTCTCTTCAAATTCCTTCTTTTCTACAAAAGTCTTTGAATTCATTAGAGAAGTATTTCCCACCATTATCACTCCTGAGAGCCTTCAATTGCTTCCCCGACTCTTTCACCACCAATGCTTTAAACTCACAGAACTTTGAGAATATTTGATCCTTCTTCTGCATGAAGAAGATCTAGCATTTACGAGAAACTTCATCAACAAAAATAACATAATACTTATGTTTTGTTGTTGAAGAAACTAAGAATGGTCCAAACATGTCTATGTGAATTCTCTCCAGGATCACCAAAGCAAGGTTATCCTTTTCATGAAAGGTGGTCTTTAAATACTTCCCTATGGTGCAACCCTTTCACTGATCTAACTGAACAAGTGTTCCCATTGGAAGTCCAACATATTTTCAAGTATCCATGATGAATATGGCCCAATATCCTGTTCCATAATTCACCCTCATCCCGGCTCACCACTTTTTCTACCTTGCCCATCATGGCAGAGCAACCATCTACCTCCATCTTGTAGATATTATTAACTAGAATCCCTATCTTCTTGACTTGACCCACTTTTTTATGTTGCAGGAAAGATTTTCCATCACTGAAAACAACATCATAGCCTCTATCCTCCAACATTGCGACTAAGACCAAGATTTTCTTCAGACCTGGAACATGCATAACATCTTTCAATTGAAATGGTGTACCTGACTCCCTCTGAAAGGTAATGGTACCAATGTCAATCACAATGTATTTTCCATCCTCGCCCATCTCTATATGCATTTTGAGATATCTCTCCTCCAAGTCACTTAAAATCTCATTATCTCCTATCATGTGGAAGGAAACGCCACTATCCAAACACCACACCGATCCCAATGCACTTGATGCCATGCATGACATCAAGGAGAACTCAAGTTCAAATTGTGAGGCAAGGGCCTCACCATCTGCAACTCCAACAACCTTTATGTTCTTCTTCTTCCTCTGACAGTTAGTAGTGAGATTCCCATGTTCATGACAGTGAAAACACTTCACTTTGGACAAATCCAACTTCTTGCCTTTAGACTTGGATTTTGAATGGAATTTCTTCCCCTTCTCTTTCCTTGCCTTCGTAGCCAAAGAAAAACCCTATGCATCATCATGCTTTGATGAAGATCCATCTCTAGTGTTTCGCCTGAACTCCTCCTGCACCAAATCCGACCATAGTCGTTCCCAATCTGGCAATTTTTCCCTTTCCATTGACATAGTCTTGATAACGATGCCAACTCTTGAGAAGTACTAGGAGAGACAAGCTAACCAAATCATCATCAAAAAATATTATTCCCACACTCCCCATCTCATCCCAACATTGGACAAACTTTGTGAGATATTTTGGAATGGATTCACCCTTTTCCATCTTGATCTTTCTGAGTTTATCTTTGAACGCCAATTTCCTATGGTCGCTATTGTTTTCGAATAGATCCGTCAAAATATTCCACATTGCATGTGGTATGTATTTCCCATGGAGGCTTGAGACAATGTGGTCTCGTACTCCCTCCAATAGAATCCTCCTTGCCTTTACCACTTTCTTTTTCCATGCATCAAGATTTGCAGCATCTGCATCATCTGGCTTAGGAACATCTTTGTCAATGAATTCCTTCAAGCCATTGTCTTTGAGTACTGCCTCCATCTTGTCCTTCCAAGAAATGTAGTTTGAGATTCCCTCGAGTGAATACTCTAAAATCAAGCCATTTAAATCCATTTCGATCTTGAATCAGTTGTAGCACCAACAAAGTCTTTCTGCAAGTTCGAATTCTATCCAATCACAAACTCAGCTTCTGTAATTTTCTGTGCTCTGATACCATGTAGAAATTTAATAAAAATTATGTATTGCCTGTATTCTCCTGATATAAAAATTATATGTCACTGTTAAATACAGAATCCCTTCTACTAAAATTCTTGTAGAATTTAAAACACGATCGCCAATTGCAATATCAAGAAGAAAAATCAATCACACATAACATATATGTTTTACCGAGAAATCATAAAGCTAAAAACCTCACTATCATATATTATGTATATATTATGGATCATGAAACAATCTCATATAAAACTCTAATACAAGAGATCTTAGTACAATATACAATTGTCTCCCACTGTCATACAAAAATTGGCAAATGCATGTGCCAATTTACTGCCTCTAGACAACCTGCCTCCTCTGCACAATCCCTACTAATGGAAATCCCTACAATGAATGAATCCCTCTTTCATAGGCTACGCATTTCTCATGTGAACATCCAATGTGTGTGTGGTTTCATGAGTGCACTCACTAATGTCATAATTGATATTCAAACTGTCCCTTTCACCTGTTATCTCAACTGGGTCTCCACTAGATCTGACATGCATGTAGTTAACAATGGTAAATATTCAGTTGCATGTGAGATCATTGATTGTGAATTAATTAATAATTAATTCATTGATCTCTCACTAGTGTAAGTTTAGTCACAACTATTACAACTGAGCTTAACTCACTTAATTGAGTTAAACTATTTCACAACTCACATAACTACACATCCAACTCTATTACAACTTTGAATCACTCAATTACAACTAATTCAACTTGCATGTCCCACCAGTCAACCTTTGAACTCAAATTTCCTATAGCTAACTGATTTTCCATTTCAGTTAACTATTTTCAAGTAATTATGAGATAATAGATTAATATTTATTGTCCAATTTATTTAAGGGAAAAAATAAATTAGACACACATTTATTTTTGAGTTTTCAACAATGATATAGACTATGATATGATTGGAAATGACAACATTGATGATGATGTCGATATGGTCAATCCTTTCAACATCAATTTTGAACTGGGTGATACAGATGTTGAGTTGGATGAAGAATAATATTAATGATATCAAAATGTTGAAATGTACAAAGTATGTATTGATATGTTTTCAGTTGATTTGTTCTCTTTCATTTCCCTTAAATTTGTATTCTTAGTTTCTATGCTTGATTCTTACTATGTTTCTTTCAAATATTTTATAGTGGATAAATTGGGTATTGGGGAAATGAGAGTGATGTGAGGGGGGGGCATATGAGCTTCCACCTTCATCACGTGGTTGGCCTTGTTTAGTAGAGAATATATTATTCTTGAAACCAAGGGAAGCTCATTCAGGTTCATACCATCATCTCTAATTGTAAATTTTGTTCATCTAATAATTTTCAAGGTTGTCCATTTACCAATTACTGGAAACTATGCTTTAATTTGACCCCGCACAGAGTGACCTATGAATGGGGCCAACGTATAAATTTTTTCAATTTGTGCTTGTATGCATTGAAATTTGACATGGTTATAGTAGATGCATGTGTTGACGGTATGAGAGGGTTTCGAGACTCAAATACGACTCACACAAAGAATTCAACAATCAAATGACAAAATGATAACCTAACTTTTAAAGAGATGAAATTATCCATCATCATATTTTTCATCATCATTATCATCATATTGTGACAAGGTTTCAATGAACATTTTCATCGTTCCTATAACATCTTCATCATAACTTTCCAGAAACAACAACCAATGAAAGGGGCCAGTATTGATTTTTTTAAGACTATGCTTCTCCAAGTCATGGACATGGTATGATGAGGAACTATAAATTTCTTAAGGCATAAAAAAATATTTTGAGACTCCCAAACCATGCATAGGGTCTAAAACCACCACATAGTCCCTATAAATGTAATATTTGGCCTATGTGTCATATTGGAACCATTATAAGGTTTTATAAACTATATATGACTCTTAAGGTTTTGTACATGGTATATGAATAAAAAAATAGTATTCACGGGCTTAAAGGATGATTTAAGATCTCATCTACCATGCACAAGGTATAAAACTAAGAGAATCTCATTCAGTTTTATACCATCATATCCAATTTTAACTTTCATTCATCTAATGGTTTTCAAGGTTGTCCATTAATTACCAATTAGCAAAAAATATTCTTTAATTTGACACTGCACAGAGTGACTTGTGCATGAGGCCAATGTTGATTTTTTTTAGTTTGTGATTGTATGCATTGAAATTTGAAATGGTTATAATAGATGCATGCATTGATGATATGGGAGGGTTTCGAGACTCAAATACAAATTACACAAAAACATCGACAATCAAATGACAAAATTACAACCTAAATGTGAAGGAGATGAAATTATCCATCATCATATTTGTCATCATTGTTATCAATGTATTGTAACAAGGACACTTCAATGAACATGTTCGTCATTCCTATAACATCTTCATCAAAACTTTCCAGAAACAACGACCAGTGAAAGGGGCTAGCATTGAATTTTTTCAAACTATGCTTCTCCAAGTAATGGACATGGTTTGAGGAGGAACTATAAATTAATTAGGGCATACAATACACTTATAGGACTCCCAAACAATGCATAGGGTATAAAACCACCACAAGGCCCTATAAATGAAATATTTGGCCTATGTGTCATCTTTGCATAATTACAAGGTTTTATGGACTATAACCAACTCTTAAGTTTTTGTACATGGTATATGGATAAAAAAAAATAGCATTCAGAGGCCTAAAGGATGCTTTAAGAGCTCATATATCATGCACAAGGTATAAAACCAAGAGAAGTTCATTCATGTTTATACCATCATCTCCAATTTTAACTTTGGTTCGTCTAATAATTTTCAAGGTTTTCCATTAATTACCAATTAGTGGAAATTATTATTTAATTTGACCCCACATAGAGTGACTTGTGAATGGGGCCAACTTTGAAACTTTTTTAGTTTGTGCTTGTATGCATTGAAATTTGACATGGTTATAGTAGATTCATCAGTTGATGGTATGGGAGGGTTTTGAGACTCAAATATGACTCACATGAAGAATTCGACAATCAAACAAAAAAATTATAACATAAATGTGAAGGGAGTCACAAATCACTCCCATAGCGTTAGAGAGTGCCCCATATAATTGCCTCAAATTATCTAATAAGGCCAAAACAATGACCAAGGACCAAGGGGAAGAGGAGAGGAAAAAATGTGGAACCCTACCTAAGCACTAAAGAAGGAAAGAGACAATAGGAAACAACAATTATTGATGAACCAATGAAGGTATTAGGCTAGGGGAGACAATGTTGGTTCGATGTGAGTGAAGGCATGAGGTGTGGCCAATGATGGAAAGGAAATGATGTGAGAACATAGGATACACTATTCATGGTGAATCATGAGAGAAGGAATATCACAACATAGATCAACATACACTAGCATGAGGCTAGTGTGAGTGCTAATACAACCTATGATGTTAGTATCATGCTAGTGTATCATGCCAATTCACACAGAAGAAATTTTTGGTTCTGATAATGTGTAAGTATTCTTGGGAAACACCTATGACATCATGAATATGTTTATCATCCAAGAAGTCAAAATTTTCATGGGGATATATGATTTTATAGTAAGGGCTTGAGGCAAATAGTGATGATTTTAGAAATTAATTTGTAAACAAAATTGTACAGAGGATATTGGCCTATAATGTTTAAAAACTAGAAGGTTCCTTTCCTTTGGAATGTTTGATATAAAATTTAAATTAAATGGAGGGTGAATTTTACCTAGGTAATTTGATTCCTCTATTGTAGACAACATTTTTATAATTGACATGTCCTAGAATCCAATGAAGAAATCTATGGTGCAACCATTTGAACCCGAGCATTTCCCACCATGGAAGGATTTCGAAACTTATAGTAGTTCTTCCAATAAGATAGGTCTCATGAGGGATTCATTTTGAACCTAATCCATCCAACCATAAAAGGAAGCATAGGCCAATATTTCATGAATATTTAGTCTATGAGGTTTTGAGTACACTTGTTTTTAGTGATGGACAATTGACTTTATTGCGAATTCAAAATCCACACAATTTGCTTATGTATTGTACTTGACCTTCCAGTTAGTGTTGATATATTTGTTGGCCAATAATTTCCTATTATTGTTTTTTGTATTATCATCACCTTATGAGATCCATGCAACCCATATCTTCATACACCAATTTTCCTCTTACCATGCTATAATCTTTTCCCAAGTTTGTCTCCAATGAATATAATTTCTTCAAAGTATGTTCATTAAAACCCTCCATTGCAAATTTGTCCCAGAGTCTCGATATATTCACTTCCATTGAATGAAAATATTTTTCGTATTGTTTGGAAGTTTACTTTAGACCATGATATGGTGATGGCCTTGGAATGGATGAGATTCCTTTGGAGAGATATGATTACTGGCTATTGGCCATCAAGAGAATGATTCCTCCAATGTTTTTTTATTAGAGTAGTGTAGTATTCATAAGATAGCTAGTGCAAGTCGAAATTGAATGTGGAAGGAAGCATGTGTCCATTGAAGGTAACAAGAATTTTGATGGGGTGATGGTCAAAGCAATTTTAGGAACTAAGCTTCTTATCAAAGGATCTCTCACAAGGAAGTGATCAAGTCACTTGGAAATCCCTTAGTGGCCAAATATTTTTTTTGACCAAGTAAGCTCCACCTAGATAAGATTCAAATCCACTAATAGATTTTGGTCCAAGATGTTTAGTAAGGAATAAGATAAGGAATTAGGGAAATCTTGTGTTGGTGTATATTTGTTACAAGGGTAGACAAATCCTACTAGCTTAATGGTTACATATTACGCCTAGAAAAAAATGTTTAAAAAGTTATAAACCAATCCTTAAGTATACTTTGCAAGCTCCAAACCATAAATAATTCATGAAATAAAGAACTTAAACAAAGAAAGGATCACATTTAAATGAATTAAAGATATGAAAGAATGTAAATAATTTCTATTACCAATGAGAAGACCAAAATAGTGCATGTGGTGGATGAACTTGTTGAAGTTGATGGGGTCCAAAGCCCCTCTTTGGGATGATTCCTTGGCTTCTTTGATGTGCATGTGACTCCCTCATTGGTTGATATTCAAGGTAATTAGGAAATAATTTTTTTATCAATTTGAAGAGGTCCTCATGGTTCAAGTGATATTTTGGTAGCATAAACTTACTTGTGAGGATGTATGGATGGAGTGACATCCAGTGCTATACTTATGGTGAAATAATGGTTAAACTCCCTTGACATGGTCTTCCAAATAGTGGTTAAATATGACCAAATCAAGATCAACAATAGAAATTTGGGTTTATGATGGTCCACATATAACTAACCTCCCATCATACAAATTTAGGTGCATTGATGAGGGATGGAAATATTTAAAATTGGAAATTTTAGGGGGTCGTGCATCTTTTGGGGGTAATATTTGCACTATCCTTGTGCACATTTTAGGGGTGATATCTATGCTGGCCACTTTTGGTCAGTTTTAGGGTTTGAATAAGTTTTTTATGGAGAGTTTAAGTTCATGTTATGGTGGAGAGAGGTTGAAAATGAGGGTTATGCATTCCAATAGTGATATAGTTTTGTATGACTATCAAAAATGTCACAAGTGAGAAGTTTTGATGTGATAATAGCTCCCCCCCCATACTTTGTAAAAATGAATGGTGAAGTTTATATCACCTCCCAATATGAGTTGAACCATACTCAAGATTTCAAAGTCAACAAGATCAATCCAAAAATATTTTCTACAATTAGTGGGAGCATTAATATTGAGGAAATTCAACTCACAATTTAGCATGGATAAAAGGACATAGATGTGGTTTTGAGATTGTAACACACCCACTATCGTAATTTAAAAAAAAAAATTGGATTTATCTCCCACAGATGAGAAATCTCCAAAAGCCTGCACTTGCAAAATGCCAATCCCTAGTTCAATATCTGGATTCGGGGTTCCTTCTATCGGGGTTTTTGATACCCACAATGTCTTGGCAACTAAAAACCCCGATCTCCGATCTCTGATTCACTCCTTGGTTTCCTCAGCCCCACGTGGCTAAGCCCTTGATCCACACGACCGGTTCCTGTATGACCTTACGACAGCTTCTCATCGGGGTTTCAGAGTTTGTGGTGCCGAGGTGCAACTGTGTCCGGATCTCCCGATCCTCCGATCCCCGATGTGCTCCTAGCGTGTTGGCTTTCCGGGCTAATTCATGGTCCATACGACCACAACATTCATAAGACCACAGTCTTAATTCTTGTCGAGGCTTGGCGCCTTTCAATGTCATGGCGCACAAGTCCTCTGGACTCTCGACGCGCCTTTACACTGGCTAGCCCCCTTGGCTATACCATGGTCCATGTGA
>CBVK0102167550.1:0-38640 GCA_900067695.1 Picea abies
TTCCACAATGAGGATATGGATAAAGACTTTGTATATGGGGGTTCTCTAAATAGTTATACTTCTTTATAAAAAAAATACAAGTAAACCAAAATTATATTTAAAATATCTACAAGTAAACCAAAACANNNCACATGGAACTTGGCATATATATCAATATCTACATATTCATGAGGATTGTAAACTTTTACTAGTATAAAGCCTACTTTTAAAAACATGTAAAAACCCTAACCTTTTCATTATTCTTTCACCAGATCCATTAGCCCATACAACTTGATAAGAGTTGTCAACAAGATGCATTTCAATCAGCAATACCTTCATGAATCATAAAAGACAAATTTTTTATATGAGTAAATAATTTATAATAAGAAAATAAGCATGCATTTAGTTATGTAAAATACTCTAGAAAAAAATCAAGTTGTCACATATCTTAATGTGCTTCTCTTTGTTTCTAGAATAGGTTATTCTCTATTAAACAGGGCCAACCACGTGAAGGTGGAAGCTCATATGGCCCCTCCCCCCCTCGCCGCTCTCAATTTCCCATACCCAACAAATGATTTTCTCTATATAGAAAACATATATACATTAATGCATAACTAGGATAGTCATCAAAACATATGAACATATAAACATTGATAAAGATCAAAAAACAAGTCATGAATTTATACATCTAATTTTTCTTTGATTTACGTTTTTTTACATTCATAAAACTGACAATTGGGATATCATCATCATCCAAGGAGATTGTATTTCATGTGCCATGTCCTTCTATTGTTTGTGTGTGCTCAAGTACCATACTTCTGGTACATCACTGAGAAGGGTTAGCTGGCATCTGTTCAAGGATGTGAACTAGAACAACGAAAATGATCATATTGATATGTTGAAATATAATTGAAATAACTAATTCATTGTTTTGATTAACATTACAATATTGCTCTTTACCTATCTCTGTAGTTGGGACAGTTGGTGTGTTAATTTCCTGTCCACTTGGTTGCTCTCGCATTTCACCCTCCTGAGCTACATGATCTTCGATTTTGAGAAGTTAATATATAAGTATAAGTCGGGAAATAAATATCTACAATCACAGTAAATATTTCTAATTCTGAAGCATACATACCAGAATGGGTACTCTACTCTACACTATCACTGGACATGTTTACTCTTGTATGATGCGGTGTTTGCTGAATACTGCTTGATTCACTACTGCGGTAGCACTGTTGCTTGAAAACAAACATAAATACTTAGTTAAGGGTGATATAATAAAATATGAAAAGACTTTACAAGCATGCTAATGTGGTTTCCTTATTCATTTGATTTACCTGCGTGGTTGGGGAGATAGCAGTCTGGCCCAAGATTCTTCTATATTCAATGACACTTTTAAAACCATGCTTGTAACCAAGCTTCAGGTCCTCCTCGATGGAAACAGTGTCAAACATATTTAACTGCAAGGCATATCACCATTAAAAATACCAATAACAAAAACATATATTTGTTGCTACTATTAAATAAATATTAATGACAGTTAATCATTTAAATCTTACTATTCGAGCTTTGAGTTTTCCGTAGCCACCTTGGCCTAGTTTATGTTGGCCATGTTTTTCCACTCTGGCCTTTGTTGCTTTGGATGTGTCTGGTAGCCTACATATGGAATTTTTGAAAAACATTAGATATCAAAATTGTTACTTAAAACAAGAAAGAAAAACACAAATGCTCATATTTCACTGATAATATGACATGTGTTGTACCTTGCTTGACCAGCTCATGGTTGTCGTCCTTGTTTTTTAAATAAGTTCTCCTTTGCATCCTCTATTAGCACTTTCCACTCTTTCTTGGAAACCATGGGAGGGCACTCGTGCTTTAGGTCTATTTGCAAGTTATACCTATACTGGACCCTGGTGTATTTTAAATTCTCATTGGCTAACTTTGTAACCACTTTCTTGTTGAAAGTATTGTTGAACAAGTTCACCATGTGATCTATTAAATCATCTTTCTTTTTTCTATCTTGGTCATTCCACCATGTGAGAATGGTGGGGCCAAACATATTCAATGATTTTTCATGTAAGTTTCTATAGAAAACATTGTTTCCTGTAGTAACATGTTATCCATTAATCAATTAATAATCTCAACAAATGTCCATTTCAATTTCATTAAAAAAAATGAATCAATTAATGGGAAAATTGCCTGCAATCTTCTTAATCTTTATCGGAACACATGCGTCATCCACCAGAAAGGTGACATCTAGTGATCTGGTGCTTTTAATTCATTCTGCTCCATGCAGAATAGTATCCTATGCACCTACACTATGTTCCTCTCTGGAGTCATCATGTGGTGTCCCAGGCTCTGGCTCATCATGCTCCGGCATATCATGCCGGTCAAAATCACCCCGCTCATCAATGGATTCGAGGGGAACATTAGGAGGCTCAAAAAGCCTCACTTGCACTTTGCTACGTCGACCTTTTTTTTGCATTGGACCCTCACTGCTACCTATAGCAGTTGCAGGATCTACAGGTTCCCCACGCACGGGGTTTAAAAACTCCTACAAACAGAAAACATTTCTTTATCAAATCATATACAAAATATAAAACTAAAAAAAGGGATATGAAATTGTGATAGCTAATAAAAATATGTAAAGATGCCACTTACCCCATAATTAGTTATTGTAGTTTGTAGCTCTATAATTCTTGCCCTGTCCTCCTGTGTTAGGGGTCTTTTGCTAATCAAACCTAGATATTCCATGCTATCCTTCTTCAAGGCCTTTGTTACAATTGTCATTGGGTTTGTTCAATAATATATTTCATCCTCATCAATATCCTCCGTGGGAGCCTAGACCAATGTTTACACAATAAATCAATCAACAAAAGTTATGAAATTCACCTCTTACATTAAAAAAATGAAATATTGTAGTAATATCAGAAAAACAATAACAAAATTTCAGAAATTTAGTTGTTGTAGTCATAAGTTGTTACTGTATTTAACATTTACTTGGTGAGGCACTGCGGGTGCCTTTCCACGGTCACCCTAGAGAGATGTAACAGGTGAAACTCGGACATGTTCACCCTAGAAAGAAGTTGACACAATAAATCAATCAAAAAAAGTTATGAAATTCACCTGTAACATTTAAAAAATGAAATATTGGAGTAATATTAGAAAAAAATAAAATAATGAAATTTCATAAATTTAGTTGTTGTAGTCATAAGTCGTTACTGTATTTAACATTTACCTGGTGAGGCACTGCGAGTGCCTTTCCACGGTCACCCTAGAGAGATGTAACAGGTGAAACTCGGACATGTTCACCCTGGATAGAAGTTGACAAAATAAATCAATCAACAAAAGTTATGAAATTCACCTGTAACATTTAAAAAATGAAATATTGGAGTAATATCAGAAAAAAAATAATGAAATTTCAGAAATTTAGTTGTTGTAGTCATAAGTTGTTACCGTATTTAACATTTACTTGGTGAGGCACTGCGGTTGCCTTGCCACGGTCACCCTGGAGAGATGTATTGCGTGATTTTCTACCACGGTCACCCTGGACAGATGTTGACACAATGAATCAATCAATAAAAGTTAGGAAATTCACCTGTAACATTAAGAAAATGAAATATTGCAGTAATAACAGAAAAAAAATGATGAAATTTATGAAATTTAGTTGTTGTAGTCATAATTTTTTACTGTATTTAAAATTTACCTACTGAGGTGAAGTGGGTGCCTTCCCACGGTCACCCTCTCCATCTATTCTATTTAAGTTGTAATCGATCAACAACTCTTCACCTGAAACTATTGTTTTTGTTGCACATACAAATATACAATTTCCTTCGCATGCCTCAAATATGCAATTCAGTTTCTTAGTTGTTTCCACTGGTCATGTACTATTTATAAAGCCCGCAATGTTTCCAGTAGCTTTTGGCCTTCCATCAATATACATAGTTGCCCCTTTATTTTGATTGTTATCTAGTAGTTGTATACAATTTGCGGCAACTCTGTATCTTCGTGTACTTTGCGTATATCGGACCAACATAAACCAGTGATTGTATTTGTATAATGGTCCGACATACTCCATCAATTCAGTTACAGTGTCATAGCCTACCTTTATGCCATCCATGAAAAATAACCCCAATCCATGTAAGGATGAAGGAGTAATGCGATACATCCTCCCACCGACGAAGAAATCTGTGTCCACTTCAGGTAGCTCCTTAGGTGCCCATCGTTGCACTAGATGTTTATACCTCAAGGGAAACTCAATGTCACCTATGCTCTCAGCATCATAATTACACAACCCTCAGTTGGCAATAAAAAATTGCATGCGGGTACGAAATCTTTTCCTTACATTTTCCAACCTAGTTGATATAGAACCGATAGATCTAGTACAACACATCTCACTTTCAACCTCTCTTACTATATCTTGATCATCACTCGAGGAAGATAGATCCAACAGATACCTAATTGGTGGTACCTACACTCATTAAAACAAGAAAATAAGTTATCGTGCCAATATAAGTTTTTGGTACCAACACAGTTGCATATAGTTGCATTTAGTTGCATAAACTTGAAATTGCCACACCGATTTGTCATATAGTTGCATAAAGTTGAAATTGCCATACCTAGTTGCATATAGTTGCATGTAGTTGCATAAGTTGCATATAGTTGCATATAGTCACATAAGTTGCAATATAGTTGTATAAGTTGCAATAAAGTTGCGTAATGTTGTAGTATAGTTGCATAAGTTGCATAGTTGCATATAGTTGCATATTTTCATATAGTTGCATATAGTTGCATATAGTTGCATAAGTTGCAATATAGTTGCATAAGTTGCATATAGTTGCATTTAGTTGCAATATAGTACCAACATAGTTGCATATAGTTGCATTTAGTTGCAATATAGTACCAACATAGTTGCATATAGTTGCATTTAGTTGCATAAAGTTGAAATTGCCACACCTATCCGTCATATAGTTGCATATAGTTGCAAAGTTGCATAAGTTGCATAGTTGCATAAGTTGCGTAAAGTTGCATAAAGTTGTGTAAAGTTGTTGAAGTTGCATAAGTTGCATGTTGCATAGTTGCATATAGTTGCATACGAAATTGTTGCAATATAGTTGCATAAGTTGCAATATAGTTGCATAAGTTGCAATATAGTTGCATGAGTTGCATATAGTTGCATAAGTTGCAATATAGTTGCATGAGTTGCATATAGTTGCATAAGTTGCAATATAGTTGCATTTGGAACCATTGGTACATTTTCATAATAAGAATAGGTCTCAAGGTGTGTACCATGACTAGAGAGAAAAAAAAGGGCCTTAGGTCCTAAACCAAGGGCCTTAGGTCATTCTTACACCGTATAATTACCTGTTGTAGTCATAATTTTTTACTGTATTTAACATTTACCTGCTGAGGTGAAGTGGGTGCATTTCCACAGTCACCCTCTCCATCTATTCGATTTAAGTTGTAATCGATCAACAACTCTTCACCTAGAACTATTGTTTTTGTTGCACATACAAATATACGATTTCCTTTGCGTGCCTCAAATATGCAATTTGGTTTCTTAGTTGTTGCCACTGGTCGTGTACTATTTATAAAGCTCGCAATATTTCTAGTATCTTTTGGTCTTCCAACAATATACATAGTTTCCCCTTTATTTTGATTGTTATCTAGTAGTTGTATATAATTTGTGGCAACTCTGTATCTCCACATACTTTGCGTATATCGGACCAACATCAACCAATGATTGTATTTGTATAATGATCTGACATACTCCATCAATTCAGTTACAGTGCCATAGCCGACCTCTATTCCATCCATGGAAAATAACCCCAATCCATGTAAGGACGAAGGAGCAATGCAATACATCCTCCCACCGATGAAGAAATTTGTGTCCACTTCAGGTAGCTCCTTAGGTTCCCATCATTGCACTAGATTTTTATACCTCAAGGGAAACTCAATGTCACCTATGCTCTCAACATCATAATTACATGACCCTCTGTTGAAAATAAAAAATTGCATCCGAATACAAAATATTTTCCTTACCTTTTCCAACCTAGTCGATCTAGAATCGGTAGATATAGTACAACACATCTCACTTTCAACCTCTCTTACTATATCTTGATCATCACTCGAGGAATATAGATCAGACAGATACCTATTTGGTGGTACCTACACTCGTTAAAGCAAGAAGATAATTTATCGTGCCAATATACATTTTTGGTACCAACACAGTTGCATTTAGTTGCATAAAGTTGAAATTGCCACACCGATCCGTCATATAGTTGCATAAAGTTGAAATTGCCACACCTAGTTGCATATAGTTGCAATATGGTTTCATATAGTTGCATAAGTTGCATATAGTTGCTTATAGTTGCATAAGTTGCAATATAGTTGCATAAGTTTCAATAAAGTTGTGTAGTTGCAATATAGTTGCATAAGTTGCATAAGTTGCATAGTTGCATATTTGCATATAGTTGCATACGACATTGTTGCAATATAGTTGCATATAGTTGCATAAGTTGCAATATAGTACCAACATAGTTGCATATCGTTGCATTTAGTTGCATAAAGTTGAATTTGCCACACATATTCGTCATATAGTTGCATATAGTTGCATAGTTGCATACATTGCATATAGTTGCATATAGTTGCATAGTTTCATAAGTTCCATAAGTTGCGTAAAGTTGCATAAAGTTACGTAAAGTTGCATAAGTTCCATAAAGTTGTTGAAGTTGCATAAGTTGCATGTTGCATAGTTGCATATAGCTGCATATGAAATTGTTGCAATATAGTTGCATAAGTTGCAATATAGTTGCATATAGTTGCATAAGTTGCAATATAGTTGCATTTGACCACTCACCAATATTTGCGAATACAGTTGCAATATAGTTTCAATATAGTTGCATTGGAACCATTGGTACGTTTTCATAATAAGAATAGGTCTCAAGGTGTGTACCATGACTAGAGAGAAAAAAAAGGGCCTTAGGTCATTCTTACACCGTACAATTACCTGTTGTAGTCATAATTTTTTACTGTATTTAACATTTACCTTCTCAGGTGAAGTGGGTGCCTTTCCATGGTCACCCTCTTCATCTATTCTATTTAAGTTGTAATCAATCAACAACTCTTCACCTGGAACTATTGTTTTTGTTTCACATACAAATATACAATTTCCTTCACGTGCCTCAGAAATGAAATTCGATTTCTTAGCTGTTTTCACTGGTCATGTACTATTTATAAAGCCTGCAATGTTTCCAGTAGCTTTTGGCCTTCCATCAATATACATTGTTTCTCGTTTATTTTGATTGTTATCTAGTAGTTGTATATAATTTGCGGCAACTCCGTATCTCCACATACATTGCGTATATCGGACCAACATCAACCAGTGATTGTATTTGTATAATGGTCCAACATACTCCATCAATTCAGTTATAGTGCCATAGCCAACCTTTATGCCATCCATGGAAAATAACCCCAATCCATGTAAGGATGAAGGAGCAATGTGCTACATCCTCCCACCGATGAAGAAATCTGTGTCCACTTCAGGTAGCTCCTTAAGTGCCCATCGTTGCACTATATGTTTATACCTCAAGGGAAACTCAATGTCACCTATGCTCTCAGCATCATAATTACACGACCCTCTGTTGGCAATAAAAAATTGCATGCGGGTACGAAATCTTTTCCTTACCTTTTCCAACCTAGTTGATCTAGAACTGGTAGATCTAGTACAACACGTCTCACTTTGGTATGCTATTAAATAATATGGGAAACATTGGTATAATATGGGCACCATTGGTAGGCTTTAAATAATAATAATGTCTATTAGGACACCATATGGTCACCATTCAAAGGTTTTATGCATCATAGTTGGCTCTCAAGGCCTCTAAGAAGGAACTTAGATCCATTAGGAGGATATAGTTGCATTCATAAGTTGCATTAGGAGGATATAGGTCACACATTCATAAGTTGCATATAGTTGCATAAGTAAAATATAGTTGCATAGTTGCATAAGTTTCATATAGTTGCGTAAAGTTGCATAAGTTGCATTGTTGCATAAAGTTTCATGTTGCATAAAGTTGTGTAAAGTTGCATAAGTTGCATTGTTGTATAAAGTTGCATGTTGCATAAAGATGCATAAAGTTGCATAAAGTTACGTAAGTTGCATTGTTGCATAAAGTTGCGTAAAGTTGCATGAGTTGCTTTGTTGCATAAAGTTGCATGTTGCATAAAGTTGCGTAAAGTTGCAAGTCCAAGTGTTGAAATCATGGCCTTCCTATTAAGTTTTGAAAAAGTTCATAAGAAGCCCAATCTTTTGAAATGGCTCAATGCCCCCATACCTAAGTGGCCCATTATCCTTGTTTCAGAATGCTCACGGGGCTTATGTTCAAAGTATTGTTATTAGATGAAGTTTAAAAAGTGGTAGGATGGATTGAAGTTCAAAAAAGTGTCGATGGCCTAAAGTTTTAAAATTGCTTGATGAACAATGTTTCAAAATGGCTCAAGGGGCTTAAATTCAAAAACAGATCGATATTCCAAAATGCCTTGAAGTGTAGAAGTGGGCCAAAGTTGGAGAAATTCTTAAAATTTTGTAATGGCCCAAAGTTCAAGAATGGGTTGAAGTTAAATTTGGCCCTAATGTTCAAACATGGTCCAAATATTGGAAGAGGCCTAATGATCTAGTCCATAAATTCCTTGAAGTTTATAAGAGGGCCAATGGCACAAAGTTTGAATTTGCATGATGGGTGATGTTTTAGAGTTTCCAATGGAGTTAAGTTCGAAGTATGCATGTTGGGAAAGGTTTAAAAAGTGGCCAATGACCAATGAAATACATGGAAATAGTCTTGATGGCCTTAATTTTGAACAATGGTTGAAGTCTCAAAAGGCGTGGAAGTTTCAAATCAACTTAGTCTTTGAAAAGGGGCCAAAATTCAAAATTAACCGAAATTTCACAAGAGGGGCACCCAACCAAGAAAACCGAAGAGCCAGCAACACAGGTGTGGTGAAAGAAAAACTCGGGGTTTCTCGAATTCAAGGAAAAATTGGGGTTTCTAGAGGCAATGCAAGGCAAGTTGGAAAGAGGGGTGCCCAAAGGCAAGCCGAGTTGGCAAGAGGAGCACCCAACCAACAAAACCGAAAGAGCCAATGACATAGGTGTGGTGGGAAAAAAAACTTGGGGTTTCCAGAAGCAATGCAAGGAAAGTTCACAAGAGAAACACCCAACCAACAAAACTGAAAGAGACAGCCACACAGGTGTGGTGGGAAAAAAAACTTGGCGTTTCCCGAATGCAAGACAAAATTGGGGTTTCTATAGGTAATGCAAGGCAATTTGGCAAGAGGGGCATCCAAAGGCAATCCGATTTGGTAAGAGGAGCACCCAACCAACATAACCAAAATATCCAGCGACACAGGTGTGGTGGGAAAAAAACTTGGGGTTTCTAGAGGAAATGCAAGGCAAGATGGGTGCTCAAATGCAATTGGAGCGCCCAGCCAACAAAACCAAAAGAAGCAATGACCAATGAAATGACTAATGCAAGGCAAAATTGGGGTTTCCAGGGGCAATGCAAGGAAAGTTGGAAAGAGGGGTGCCCAAAGGCACCCACATTGGCAAGAGGAGCGCCCAACCAACAAAATCGAAAGAGCCAATGACACAGGTGTGGTGGGAAAAACAACTTGGGGTTTTCAGAGGAAATGAAAGGCAAGTTCGCAAGAGAAACACCCAACCAACAAGGTTGTGCATTCACATATAAGAATATCATTAACGACCAATACAAAAAAAAATCTAGTTCTCCCAATTTTCGTCCACTGGTGATGGAAGATGGTCTGTGGTGTTGAATTGCACCAACAAAAGCACAAAAAATACATGAGTTGTTTAACTTCTAGGTGATGTAACTTTCAACTACTAACTCAAAATGGGACGAGAGTATAGGCATTGGAAATCTATTTTAGAGGAGAAAATAAAAATATTCATAATTGGGAAATGTATTTGTGTTTAGTAATCCTGAAACAATTACATAACAGAGCCTTTGAGCTTGATTTAACAAGGTAGATTGTTCATGTGGGTGAACCCTAAAGTATCTTAAACTTGCAGAAATATGTATATGATGAAGAATGAGCATAGTAGATGCAAAAATTATAAGGTGTGATTTCTTATCTTCCATGATGATGCTTTCATTATGATGTGGAGGCACAATTGGCTCGGTAAGAGAATGGTAGTTTAAGGTGCTTGTCAACTAGTAAGTTAAATGTTCGATTGGGGATGGCTAGGTATACTTGGCATATTTGAATTGATGGTAAATCATGACAAAGGAAAGGGACTGAGGTTGTTGGTACCCTTAGTAGAAAATGCATTCAATGCATTTTTCTCCAACTAATTCATAGGAAGAATATTTGCAATTTGGAATCTTTCTTCTTTAGCTAATTCATTGAACACCATATAAGACTTCATCAAATTAATATCCATACTTGTAACTTTACAATAGATTCGCAAAATCTCCTTAATGCTTATAATTTCCCTTAAATATCCATGTCCGAAAGTCATTATGTCATATACAAAGAGTAGATGTGAAATGACCAATGAATTATAATTTTTTATTCCCTTTACTAACCTTGTTCTTCTAGCATCTTTGATCATAGTACTTAATCATTTGGCTACTAATAAAAAGAGAAAAGAAGATAAAGGGCATTGTTGTCAATAAGCCTTTGTTTCCTCGTCAATAATCCTGGCAAATAGCCTAATGATTTCCATATTTCACCAATATTTCCATCTCTAGATCTTTAAACAAATTTTTTAAATGTTGCTTTCCCACCTCTACTATTTCCTTGAAATATTTTATTATGGAACCATCTAGCTTACTAATCTCCCAAATAGTATTCACAATTCTCCCTTGACTCACATACTCATGAAAAAACTCAGTATTCATGTCACCTTCATAAAGCTAGATAGCTCTACCTTTTGAGCCTCCACTATGTCTTCTCCTTGTCAGGTAAAGCCTTATTCTTTCCTTGAATATCCTTGAGAGAAATAAATTCTTCCTTAGAAAATCCCCCATCCTCGTTATTATCAAAAATTCATTTGATGCCTTCTTCCACTTCTTTGAGCTCTTTCTTATTTTTTTAATCATAAATTTGAGACCACTCAACTACTAACCCTTTTACCCTTTTCAAATTATTCATGAATTGTTCTGAGTCATATTTGTGTTTGTCAAATTGATTCCATTCCCTAATGAATTGCTCTCTAAATTCCTCTTCAGCTAGTAATGAATTATTAAGCTTAAAAGGGGAACTAGGTTTCCTACCTTCATATTCCAATTACTTTTCCCCATACTTTTATTTTATTTAGATTTAAGTTTAGATCCCCTCCAATTATGATTTTGTCCCCATTAAAAAACCCCAAATCCCTAAGCCCTTCCTAAAAAGGTTTTTTATCACTATAATAAAGATTCTACAAGTTAATAATTTTATACACCTTCCTTAATTCTATAGACCCGATTTCAATCTCAATACCTACATTTAAGACATTGGAGGACATTGCAACTAGATTGGCATTCCACCTTAGGACTAACCCTCCTAAAAGTTCTTCAAAATACACCAATTTTTGTTTTCATTCTTTTAGAAAGGAAGACAAAAATTCTACAATTTTAGAGCCAACACACACAATTTCTTGGAGAAGAAAGACATATGGTTTGTAAATATTCGTTTTGGACTATATTCAATGGTTATATAGGAGAAAGAGGTCAAACCATTTCCTCTGGCCGTGTGCCCTCCTCTGGTGCAAAACCATGTGCCCTCCTCCTTTACAAATCGCGTGCCCTCCTCCTCTGCAAATCATGTGCCCTAGCATCTGCAAATCGTGTGCCCTCCTCCTCTACAAATTGTGTGCCATCCTCCTTCTCCCGTTCTCCAAATCCATCCTCCTCTCCAAACCATGCTCCAAATCTGTGGTGGTGGTAGCTTGCAGCCTGCGCGTGAGTGATATAGTGGTCAGACTGTGGTGGTAGCTTGCAGCCTACGCGCGAGTGTTATAGGCTATGTTTTGAAATGTTTTATGTTGTTTTATTTTGGTTTTTATTTATGTTGTTTTTATTTTGGTTTTTAATTTTTGTTTTTTTATATTATATATTATATATATATAATATATATTATATATATTATATATATAATATATATTTTATATATTATATATTATATATATAATATATAATATACAATCCAACATTGATATACAACCCAAACATGAAGTCATGAGACCTACCTGGGTTGTGGATTTGAACTTAGGTTAGGAGTTGGCATTTTAGAGGTTATGGGTTAATGGGTTAGTGATTTGGAGTCTAGTAGGAGTTAGTGGGTTAGTATTTTTAGCCTATATAATGGGTTTGTGTGTTCAACATTAGGGGTTATTGGTTTACCGGGTTAGCGATTACTAGGTTAGATGTTAGTCAATTAATTGTCATTAGGAGTTAGCAGGTTAGATGTTAGTCAATTAGTTCTCATTAGGGGTTAACAAACAAGTGACCATTAGTGGTTGGGTTTTAGGGGTTATGGATTTCTCTCTTGGTGGTTTAGGTATCATTAGGGGATATAAATTTAATTGGTTGGTGTGTTAGGGATATTGGTTAAATCTCAATTTATCATTTAATAGGTTAGTAAGGAAAATTTTATTGTGTTAGTGCTTAGTGGGTTAGGATTTAGTGTCTTAGTTGTCATCCAGTTAGTGGTTAGTGGGATAATTTCCATCCATGGTTAATGGGTTAGGGTTATGTGTTAGTGGATTAGTATATTTAGGGTTAGTGAGTTAGGTATTAGGGGGTTAGTGCATTAGGGGATCAAGGATTAGTGGGTTATGGGTTAGTGGATATTGTGTTGGGGATTAGAAGTCAAAGAGTCACATGTTAGTGTGTTAGGGATTAGGAGTTAGTGGTTATGGGTATAGTTAGGTTAATGGTTAGTGGGTTAGACATTAAAGTGTTTTTTTTAAAACTAGAGGAATTTGTAATTTCCCTGGATAATTACCTAGGCGAGACACAAGTTCAAATCTAACTAGCTTCCACTATAACCCCTAGATTAGTGCCAACAACTTGCAATCCAATGCCTAGAAATAAAATTATGACATAACAAGAGTCAATAAGTTCAAAGACACACGCACAAGGGGGTCCCACTCCTGGGGGGCATCTACCCTTCTAGTCTTATCACAACAAGCCAAAATATCATTGTGGATTTGAACTTGGGTGAGGATAGTGAGAGAACAACATTGATATACAACCAAAACATGAAGTCATGAAACCTACTTGAGGGATAATGTACACATTATAGGGGATCATTATGTTGGACCTATATATAACAATTCCATAGATGAATTTCCTAGTACAATTTCCTTGTAAAATTTGTATAAGATATTTGGAGAATGATAATGATGAATTGATGATGGACATAACTACATCATTGGTATGATTAGGTGCAGCCGCGAAGAGCTCCTCTTGGTTTCGAGAATAGTTCATTCTCTACTAAATAGCTGCAACTAATTCACCAAGGTTATCTCTTTATGTTATGACATCCTCTAATTTTCAATGTTCTTGTGTTTATACAGGTTGTGGGACTAAATGATGCTGAGGAATGTCTATTTAGGATGGACAAGTCACCTACATCACATGCATCATGTGTAGAGTTAAATATCATTTAAATATCATTTTTTTTGTAATTGTGTTGTTGAATTTTATTATTTGGTACTAATAGTTCAATATTATTAATACATATGCAGGATGCTAACATATTCACTAGTTATAGTACTAGTCCACTCCCAGGGCACCTGGCCTATGCTCATGGGTTACCTTTCTCTAAGACAAGGGATTTTCCATCACTTGTATAGACCGTGCGGGTCCATTTCCACCCCACCCCGACATCTTTCTTATTCGATGCATCCTCAGTGGATGCACCCATAGGTCACCCATCCACACCATCTCTTCAATCGCATCCATCTATAGTGGATGAACCCATATGCCACCCACCCGCACTACCATTTACATCGAACCCATCCATCAAGGCTATCGCAGTAGAGGTTTCCTCATAGCATGTTGTACAACCGAGTGCTCCATCTGCCATCGAATCTCCACCGAGACCCGAGATATTAATGATGAGATAATGTGTTGATGATCATTTTTTTATGTTTCATGAATTTGATGTTATGCATATTTATTTAATTTTGATGATTTGATCATTGCAACTGATGTAGGTTGGAATCGCTTAGTGATTAGGCTCGCAGAGGAGGGTAATACCCCCATGATTGTCAGTCCCATATGAGTGAGTTGGCTTATGTTAAATTACAAAGTATCATTTTGTAATTCTTTTAATTCATTGCAGAAAAAACCTTTAACAATTTTTTTTCTTTCTGAAGTCTCTGGAGCAACGAAGCACACCCAGACCCAAATCCACTCGAGGTGATTTTTCAAGAAAGAGAAGAAATATATATTTCTAGGATGCTCCTAAGGGTGGTGAGGGTGGAAGTGATCAATGATTGATCAATTACTACCATTTTGTATCTAGGCCACCATATGGTTGCTTTTTATGTTAGGGAACTTGATGTTGTTTTGTATATTGGGCATGAGGTGCCATTTTTGTTAAAAATGTACAATTTAGATGATGTTGAATATATATATATGAATGTTAATGAATGTATGAATTTCAAAGTGTATGAATGTATGATTTTTTGCTAAAGTGATTATAAATACTTGTGTTACACATTAAAAAATTTCTTATGGTGGAAAATATTTCTAAGTGCTAAATCCATAAGCAATTAATGGTTCTCATTACCTAAATTTGACAAAAGGTTGAAGTCTCATCCTATTTAAGACTCAAGGAACCAATAATAACAATAATGTAGTCTAACATAATCACAATATAAATAAGAGAGTTGAAACCTCACATTACTCTATCCAAAATAAAGCATGGTTCATTAAAATTTCAATCACAACATGTTACAAGGGTTTCTTAATACAAAATCAACACTTAAAATACGAGTGCACAATAAATCCTTACATCAAATGAAAATATACCTCAAATTCTCCTTTAATCTTGCCAAAATTTTCTACAATGTAGCCCAAGAGAAGAGCTCCCAAATTCCCAAAGTCTCCACCCTTTACAATGGAAAGAGAGAATTATTCTTTATAGAGTGAGTCTCTTCTCTTATACAATAAAATATTATGATTTTCTAACTAACTCCATAAGAAGTCAAATAAATATTATAATAATGAATTAATTAGATCTCTCCTCAATCCATGGTTAACCATGTTACAACATGTGGACATTAGCCTCTCTAAAGAAATTCACCATCATCCAAAAATAGTAGTAGTATACACCAAATATTTCTCATGAAGGGAACACTCCACCAAAAATAGGCATCAAGCCAATTCAAATGCCAAGTGTCCACATGGAATTTTCCCTCCATGAGTGTGCTTTCATGAAACCACTCCACATGTGTGAATTCCAAGGTAACCAACTCCATGGATGAACGTGCAAGATGCCAAGTGGATGGGGCATCCACTAAAAAGTATGTGATCAATGCCTAGATTTTCCTTGCCTTGGATTTTCTTGCCTTGCTTGCCTAGCCTTTCCTTTCCTTTTCTTGCCTTACTTTCCTAGCCTTGCCTTTCCTTTTCTTTCCTTTCCTTCCTAGCCTTGCCTTGCCTTGTATTTGCTTTCCTTTATTTCCTAGCCTTTCCTTACCTTTTCCTTTCCTTGTGTTCCCTTACCTTGTGTTTCCTTGCATTGTCTTAACTTGCATTTCCTTGCCATGCCATACCATGCCATACAAGTCCTTTCCTTTACTTGCCATATCATGTCATGCCATGCCATGCCTTGCCTCGCCATACCATGCCTTGTCTTTCCTTCACTTTCCATGCCACACCATGCCATGCTTTTCCATGCCATGCCATTGCATGCCTTGCCTTGCCATTCCGTGCCTTTCCTTGCCATGCCATGTGTTTCCTTTCCTTTCCTTTCCATGACATGCATTTCCTTGCCTTGCATCACCATGCCATTCTATTCCATTCCATGCCTTTCCTTGCCATTCGATGCCATGCCATGTCTTACATTGTCTTTCTGTGTCATGCCATGCATTTCCATTCCATTACTTTCCTTGTCATTCCTTGACTTGCCATGCCATGTCTTGCCTTGCCATGTGATGCAATGCCTTGGTCACCTCAACACTATAGTGACTTGTATATCACATATCTCATATCCATGCATATACATTATAAATTTCATATGAGAATCCTTATCTATATTAATTTTCAATTAATAAATGTGTGTTTATTCACAGTATTCCTTGCATCTATTATATATTCACAACATAATTTTTAACTACTATCCACATACCAAAAACCCACATTTCAATTTGCATGTTTAAACAAATTACAAAACTATCGTCATCATAAATACATAACAATAAAAATAATATCCCACAATACATAAATAGATCCAAATGTGTATATATCAAATGTCTATATGATTCTAACTAAACCCAACAAATACTAAGAAATGAATCACTAATATAAGTAAAAATCAAAGTTCTAACATTCTAAGGACAAAATATAGGTTGTTGCATTTACAAATCCCTAGAACACATCTATGATCTAAAATAGACTAATCTCTCCTTGCATGTCTTTCCATGTAGCTTCCCATTTTAACCTATACAAAAATAAATATATATCTTTCCATAACATTATGAAAGGAAAACTTCAAATCAAAATGTGGATTGCAATGAAACAAGAATCACAAAAAAAGGAACATTTCTCATCCCAAGAAATAAAAAATAAAAATTATAGGGACATATGAGTTAACTTTATATAATAAATTTAATTTCCATCCAAAGAAGTGATTTTCCCTCACCATGCATTTCCTTTCAATGCCATGCCATGCCATGCCTTGTCATGCCTTGCCTTTCCATGCCATGCCTTACCTTTTCATGCCATGTCTTTCCTTTCCATGTCATGCCATGCTATTCCATGCCATGCCATACCTTGTCTTTCCTTTCCATGCCATGTCTTGCCTTTCCTTGTCATTCCATTCCTTTCCTTGCCATGCCATATCATTCCATGAATTTTCTTTCCATGCCAATTTTTTCCTTACCTTCACTTGCCATGCCATGCCATGTCTTCCCTTTCCATTCCATTTCATGTCATCCTTTGCATTGCCTTCACTTGACATGCCATGCCTTTCCTAGCCATGCCCTACCTTGCCTTTCCATGCCATGGCATTCCATGCCTTTCATTGACTTTCCTTGCCATGTCATTCCATGCCATGCCTTGCCATGCCATGCCATGCCATGTCATGCCTTGACATGCCATGTGTTTTCTTTCCATGCCATGCCATGCCTTGACTTTCCATGTCATGCCTTTCCTTTCCATTCCATTCCATTCCATGTCATGCCTTGCCTTGCCTTTCCTTGTCTTGCCAAGCCATGCCTTGAATTTCCATGTCATGCCTTTCCATGCCTTCACTTTCTATGCCATGCCTTAGCTTTCCATGCCATGTCATGCCTTGCCTTTCCATGTCATGCCTTTCCTTTCCATTCCATTCCATTCCATGTCATGCCTTGCCTTGCCTTTCCTTGTCTTGCCAAGCCATGCCTTGAATTTCCATGTCATGCCTTTCCATGACTTCACTTTCCATACCATGCCTTAGCTTTCCATGCCATGTCATGCCTTGCCTTTCCATGTCATGTCATGTCATGCCATGTCATGTCTCGGCATGCCTTGCCTTGCCATTCCATGCATTCCATGCCAAAGTATCCACAACATAATTTTGAACTAGTATCCACATACCAAAGTTCCACATTTCATATTGCATGTTTAAACAAATCATAAAACTATCATCATCATAAACACATAACAATAAAAATGATATCTTGCATTAAATAAATAGATCCAGATGTATACATATCAAATATCTATATGATTCTAACTAAACCTAACAAATACTAAGCAAAGAATCACTAAGATAAGTAAAAATCAAAGTTCTAACCTTCTAAGGCCAAAATATAGATTGTTACCTTTAAAAATCCCTAGAGCACAACTATGATCTAAAATATTATAATACCTCTTTTCATGTGTTTCCATGTAGCTTCTCATTTTAACCTATACAACATTAAATATATATATATTCCCATAATTATTCAAAGAAAATTTGAAATCAAAATGTGGATTGCAATGAAACAAGAATAAAAAAAAAATGAACAGTTCTCATGCGATGCCTTTCCTTTCGATGCCATTTCATGGAATGCCTTGCATTTCCTTCACTTTCTATGTCATGCATTGCCATGCCATGCCTTTCCTTTCCATGTCATGCCATGCCATACCTTTCCTCTCCTTTCCTTTCCAAGTCATGTTGTGCATTTCCATGCCATTCCTTTCCATGTCATGCCATGCCATGCCTTTCCTTGCCATGCCATGCCATGCCATGCCTTTACTTTCCTTTCCAAGCCATGCCTTGCCTTTCTTTCCTTGCCAAGACATGCCTTTCCTTGCAATTACATGCCATGAAATGCCTTTAATTTCCTTTCCTTTCCATGTCATCCCTTTCCTTTCCATGTGATGCCATGGAATTCCTTTCCTCTCCAGGCCTTGCCTTATGTTTCCTTTCCTTTCCAATCCATTCCTTGCCTTTCCATGCCATGCCTTGCCTTGCCTTTCCATACTATACCATGCCTTTCCTTGTCATGTATTGTCTTTTCTTTCCTTTCCTTTCCAATCCATGCCATGGCTTTCCATGCCATGCCATGCCATGCATTTCATTACCTTCAATTTCCATGTCATGCCTTGCCATGTCATTCATTTCCATACCATGCCATGACTTGTGATGTCATTCCTTTCCTTGCCTTTCCATGCCATGACATGTCATACCCTGCAAATTTTTTATTGCCACACATTGTTGTACAAGTGTTTTAGATATGTCCCTACCCTCTCAACCCACAATCACCTGACACAATGTTCTTGAAAATCGACCTCTTATTCAAAAATTGCACTATGCATCATTGAGAAAAACCCTAGTTCTGGAGATTTTCCAATAAACGATTTTCTAGGAAACAAAATGAAAGTAGAGAGGCCTCACTAGTTGAAACCCGGTGCCCTAAATCCAATGCAACCAACACTTTGTCCATCCAAGTCTCGGTTTGAGTTTTATCATGAGTTGCAACTCTCCTCCTCAATCCATTTAGGGACATGTTGGAAATTTGGCCTGGGGGCATAAAATCCAAATTGATAAATATAACAGAGTTTTGTAATCTCCCACATGTTTGTTTGGCCAAGGCCCATGTGATCATGCTACTCACAATTTTCTGACACAATGTTCTTGAAAATTTACCTCTTGTTCATAAATTGCACTATGCCTCATTGAGAGAAACCCTAGTTGTGTAGATCCTCCATCAAACACTTTTCCAGGAAGCATAATAATAATGGAAGAGCCCCACTAGATGAAACATGGTTCCCTAGATCCAATGAAATTGACGATTCATCCATCCAATTCTCGGTTTGAGTTTTATCGCAAGATGCAACTCGCCTCCTCAAGCCATTTAGGGACATGTTGGAAATTTGGTTCAGGGGAATACAATTCAAATTGAGCAGCATAATAGAGTTACATAAGCTCCAACATGTCGTTTTGGCCGAGGCTCACATGACCGCACTACCTACAATTGACTGGCACAATGCTCTTGAAAATCAACTTTTTGTTCATAAATTGCACTATGCCTCATTGAGAAAAACCCTAGTTCCATAGATCCTCCATCAAATGCTTTTCTAGGAAACAAAATGTTAGAATTTGGTAGCTCACAGGTACTTCTGCATTGGTGACACCCAACATGCGAAAGTGACCGAGCACACTTTCTCCCTAGTGACTTTATAATGAGTTTTTATAAAGTAACTTTATAAAGTCATTTTATAAAGTTGGGTCTTTTATTTTTTAAATGTAAAAGTGACTATAATGTTATGGGTCACTTTAGTGACTTAAGTTACCTCAATGAATGATTAAGTCATGATCGTTGATCTCATGAGGGAAATATCTAATCTTGACCTTCAATCTCATTGGAATACCAAGGGTTAGGGAAGTTACATTTCAAAAATGATTAAAGGAAGCTCATGAAGGAGAGAGAGAGAGAGAGAGAACACATTTGAGGAGACTTAATGGGAGGTGAAGAGGGATGATTCCCAAGAGAGATTTATATCTTGGAGAAAGAGCTACAACAAATGGGGTTTGACTCACATCCCTAGGAGAGAGATAGGCATGAAACCCAAGAAGTATTTGCAACATTGTTCTATAGTCCATACAATAGTAATAGGAGGGGTCCTACAACTATGTAAGTTGTCTGTACAACCAAGGAGGTGCAGAAAAGTATAGGTTGAGTGTTTAAAGTAGGTGGCCATGATTTCCTATGAATATTTTCTGAGTACTTCTGTTATGTACAACACTGTTTCTTTTGGCACAATTTTCTATGCATATAAGTGACTGTTTGTGGAGATTTTGTTGGCTATCTTGGGTTGTACAGGCCGTATAGTCATGACTCTATTCCCTATATACAGTCTGGGACTATTTTATAGAAAATTAATTTGTTACAAAGTAGATACAATTTTTGTTTGATGCTGATACTCTTTGTTGTTGTAAAAGTTTTGAATTTTCTTGCGCTGAATAAAAGTACTCTTTCTCCTCAAATTTGTCCTATTTGTTATAGAAAGATTTTCCTCACCCTATGAAATCTTGCACAAAATACATTTTTCCATTTCCCTATGCAGACTTATCATCCTTGTTTGTAAATCCCGGAGCTAAAAATACATATTTTTCCACATGTACGCACCTTGCCTACTATACAGCATGCGTAAACGCAGGTTGCACCACTACAACTCATGTACATTGGGATTTGTGCCCAAAATGAAAATTGGTGTCGGGTTTCCATGTCATGATAGGAGATCCATGATCCTTGGCCTTCCATTTATTGGAAACATTCCGACTCAGCCCTTCAGTTCCATTTGAAGGCTATAAATGGGCCAGTTCCAAGCTATGGAAAAGATGAGAAAGAATTCAACTTTGAGAGAAAAGTTACTCTGGAGAAATTATTTAATTCATATTGAGTCTTCATCCCTTTGTCCTTTAAGTATGAACACAGTGTTCAACCCCCAAGCTCTTCCCTTATTGATTGAGAACTTTATTGTCTCTCTTCTATGAGCTTGCCTTTGGTGGAGGATTGAAGTGGTGGAGGCCCAACTGGAAGGAACTTAGTTTCTCGGTTCCGAACCGTGCTGACACATAAGTCTATAACATTTTCACTTCTGTTGATCATATATTAATAGAAATACTCTTTTCCCATCCAATTGATATCTTGCAAATATTTGAATTATTATTCCATGGGAGTATTTGTCATGTTTATTAATGGATTATGCTATTGAATGTGCTAACATAATTTATTATCATCATATTCTTGCTTTGCTTGGTTGTTGAGGACTAGTTGTAGGTATATTTGTTTGAGTTAAGTGCTTAATGGTGGACTTCATCGAACGTATGGACAAGGTAGGCCTTTCATCTTGTCTTGATAGCATATTTCTTTACATAACATACTTGAAAATATACTTGATTTCTATAGTCATTCCTATATGTTGTGGTTTACCCTAGCCATAGAGAGATTTTCCTCGTAACAGAATTGGCGACGGATTGAATCTTATTTATTAGGTTTTAGAGTGTTTTTCTCCTTAGATTTCTCTTGTCCCTATTGAGTTTCTTGTCGTATCATTGCTTGACAACCTCTGTTCACTTTGGGTCTGATTTTTTCATCCTTCTCCCTTGCCTAGCCTTGTTTTTGAAACATATACGTGGTTTTTGGCTTGATAGCCGTGTATATACGTGGGTTGTCCCTCTGCAAGTTGTGTACATATGCTCTGTTTAGTTGAACCATCGCATACATCAACCTCTTGTTCTTGTTTACTGGGTTTGATGGTTGTTGGGTGGGATTTGATGTTTGTTGAGTCTTTTTGGGTCTCTATAGTGACTGTTAAGTGCCTATGGGATGACAGGAAACCTGTCTGGGGTTGAATTTTTGGGAGGAGTCTTTCTTATCACATTTTCATTTTGATTGTCCTTGTACATTGGGTTGGGTGTTTCTCTCTTTGGTATTCTTCTTGAGTTGTCTCTTTCTACACACAATAGAGTTTTATATATCAATTTGTTGTTCAGTCCATGCATTTTCATTTTTCTTATATTGAAAATACAAAAATATTAGGCATTTTTCATTGCTTGGCATTTTTTATCTTTTGAGTCTTTGTCATTATCTTAGTGCATGTAATGAAAGATTGCATTTTTACTTCATAATTGTAGAGTTGAAATTGAAAATTGCATTTGTTTTAAGAAGCATATCATTCATTGAAAATTGAAGTTAGGACTTTGCATTATATTCATATTTACTTTTCTTGCCGAGTCATAACATCATGAGTTTCACTACCATACCTTTTTGAGTAATCACGACCACTAAAATTAACGCTATAATTTAAAATTAATTAGTCACAATTTTATTTTCTAGGGTGCACAAACTAGCTTAGGATTTAGTGCCTTGGAATAGGATTTTGTGAGTAAAATTCTCCAAGCAGATTAAATCAACATATGTGTCTGACAAAGGGAGTGGATAAATCCAATGTATAATTGGTAATATCATGAGGCTCTGCTCACACTGGAGTTAATCACAAGGTCGCATGAGGTTGGTTGAAGGGATATCCCCCCGATACCTTCTTAGCATCAGAGATATTTATGGGGATCTATTCATATCTGGGGATCTTGTTAGTGTCCTTACCTCCGTGAGAGGTGATGCTTTCAAGATTTCAGGATTTGGTACCCTGCCCATATGGTCGACTTGACATATGACTGCTCACATGTGCATTGGTTATACATTGGTTTCTTAGTTGCTTGACATAGGTGCCACATAGGTTACTTCTAGGGGTTATTCTGCAAGTACCCTGGGTTAGATAAGGGTCGAAAAAAACACAACCTTTATGGAGGATTACCTATTTGGGGGAATCTGAATGACTAGTTGTTAAGCCCACGAGGGCCCTTATAACTAATTATGTTACCTCTGATCTTTAGCAGGGAGTCTTTGATCCCTCTTGGGCGAGACATACCTTCTTTAGAGAGGGAGGCCACTTTCATCCACTTTACCTCGTTTGTGTGCATATTGGTTGTTTGATTTTTGGTGTACTCTTTAATTGCTAGTGGGCCCAAGGATTTACTTTTTTATCTTGAATCTTAAGTCATCGTGGAGTCGAACCAAGATCCCCATCAATCCCGTCACTTGTTACATTTAACACTGAATTTCAAGTGTTTTCCTTCTAAAAGGTGTAGAGTTATTAGACGTGGTACACACACCTCCACTATTTAGACTTGTGATTCTACAAGGATGAGTACTGAACATATTCTTCATAACACTGGGAGTCCTTTGAATCCCACACCTATTATAGTTAATGGCACCCCTTCGACCCTTGCAACCACAATGGTTGTAGTGCCAGAGGCACCTATCATTACCATGGATAAGCCTATAGTGAATGCTCAATCTCTTGCCTCGAACCCATTTGGGTCTCTTGGTCAGTCATCGAGCTATAATGCTCAGTCCATCCCTATGGCCTCTAGTCCTTTTTCTTATGGTATTTTGAACTTTACTTCATAGTTTTCAAATGCCATCCCAGCTGTTGTCCCTAATGATAGCATTGGACTTAGGGGAAATACACCTCCTTATACTCCATTTTTGTTTGGTGGCTCTCAAATCCCTCAAACGACTCCTAATATGGGAGGCCTTCCTGCTTTTAACCCCGGGTCTAATCCTCTTGCTTTTGGGTGGAAAAACCAAACTGGAGGACAAGCTTCAGCTCAAGTTTCATCCTATACCCCTACCTCCTCGATGATTACTATGACCAACAAGTTTGGCATGACGAATCCACCTCTATCCTCCGGATTCACACCCGGAGGAGGTCAGTTTGATGCTTTGGGCAACCCCCAATCTGGTTGGGGGAAAGTCTTATAAACCCCATTAGAACATTCCTACTGGAATGATGCCCAACCAACCTTTTATGAATCATCTTGGAGGAGGGTCTTACAATCCCACACATGGCCATGGTGCTTACCAGAACCTTGGATGGGTTGCAGTTCCTCAAACACAATCTTTCCAAGGAGCTTGGGGCCAGATGTCACAACCTCGTCTCCCTTTTCTGGCCATGCTTAATATTCTAGACTTGTCTAAGTTGATGAATGGCCCTGTGTCTCATGAGCCTACATGGCCTCCTGTCCCCACCAAGCTTCCTTCGGACATTCTGAAATTCAAAGGTAAGAATGGCGAGGATCTCGGTGATCATGTTACCACCTTTCACCTATGGTGCTCTTCAAATTCCCTTAATGACGATTCCATTCGGTTAAGATCATTTCAACACACCCTCATTGGGGTTGCTATGAAATGGTATATCGAGCTACTTAGGGCGGAATATGGGACCTTTAGTCAGATGGTGTTGGTCTTCATTAACCACTTCCAATTTTTAGTTCGTTATGATGTTGGCCTAGAACATCTATCGACTTTACGCCAGGACACAACCACTCATATCTTGGATTGTATCCAAGAGTGGTTTAGATAGAAGAGGTTGATTAAGACCTCCATACCCCTGATCTTTCTTTTAGAATGGTTTCTTAATTCATTGCAGCCTCCTATCTTGAAGGATGTTTCTACATCAGGGGTTACCACCGAGGAAGAAGTGATCTACAAGTCCCATCATTTAGATCTTATATATGCTCAGTCTAGGATGTTATACCACATTTGTTCGGATGCACCACGGTCAACTTATGACACTAGAAAAAATCCTAGAACTCATGTTGATGGCATTGTAGGCTCCGTCAATGTAAAATCTACAGACTCCGTGACAAGCCATTTGAAAGATTTGTTCCTAAACCAGTCTGTAGGAGGGCCAACTTCATCTGTGTCTTCCAATCCCACTCAGTCGGTGGATTTACATTCTGTGCAATTGTCGACTGACCCAAATGGTAACCAGTAACCAGGTGAGAATAAGAAGAAAGTATGTAATAATAATCGTAAGGGTGGGAAAAATAATAATAAACCCAAGGACAATGGTAATAATCAGAAGACAAATACTAATGTTGGAGAGGTCAAGAGAGAAATACATAAGGTGAAATTTCATTGTAATCTTTGTACAGACAACCACCTTACTTATTTATGCCCCAAACTTGTGGAAGCTGCGAGGCTATTATCTCTACCGCCTTCCGTGCTGATGAATCCTTTTCCATATAACCAACACATGGCCTCGAGTTCCTCAAATGCCAAAAATGTGGCTGGTGGGAGTCAAAACCTGTAATTGCAAGATGATGACCGTTTTTGTATCAATATGGTTGATGATAAAGTTCATGTAGCCACTCGATCTCAAGATTATAGTTTTTCATAGGCTATACCTAGTCTAGAATCTCCTCCTCCTCCTCCAGAGATGAATTTACAGATTGAAAAACTAGATCCACCACCTCGTATTCCGAAACAAGTACTCAAGTGCTCTACCCACAATCCAAATTCTAGAGCCTCCCATAACTACTCTATTCTGGAGGACCTGGGTCAAACCCCTTGTGTGATGTTGGCTTTGGAGGTACTCTAGATGTGTCCTTCATAGAGGAATTTCTTACTATCTACATTAGGCGCTCTAGAACCCAGTGGCTCAAAAGTTATCAAGTTTGACATCACAAATGTGAAGCCTTGCTTTCCTTACCATGTGGCATTCCAAATCCATGTGGGGTACTCAAATTACACCATCAAATGTGTGGTTTTTGATGAAGGCACTGCTACATGTGTGATGTCCCTGATCTGTTGGAAATATCTCGGTTCTCTAACTCTTTCTAAATCATCAGACATGTTGACTTATTTTGATGGTCATTCCTTCCACCCTCATGGTATTATTTCTTCCTTTCTAGTCTAGTTAGATAGGAAGACAATAGAGGTGGAGGTCGAGGTAGTTGATGTGCCTCTTGATTATAAATTGTTACTAGGACACAATTGGACCTATGCTATAGTCGTCGTCATATCCTATGTATTATGTACTCTTTGTTTTCCTCATGATGGGAAGATCATGATGATCGACCAATTATCCTTTGCATATGCTAGTCCCAATGCATCTGTCAGACCGTCGATCCCTATGATCGACAATTCCCAGCCGACAACTGAGAATTTTGAATTCGGAATGTATTCTTTCCTTATGGGTATTTTCAACTTGATTGCATCAATTCACCACATTTATGTCATGTCCAATAGGCTTGTTTCATCAGAGAGGTCCATTCCTTTCCTCACTTCCTATTTTAGTGATCCTTGGACCCTACCTTCCTCGACTTCGTCTTGTGAAGGTCAGTCATATGATGGACTGGCCATGCCACTATCGATAATGAAGATTGTGTATCAAGTTGTTCTTGACTCTTTCGCTGATACCGATCTTGTTACCTCACTGATGGATGAGGAGGATATCGTTCTTAAGCCCGTATGGGCCACTTAGTTGTCTTGTTAACATGACTGCCTCAATGGGGATTTTCCCTTGGACGAAGCTATTATCGAAGCCATGAATGGTTCTAAAAAACCTTGGGATGATATGCATCATCGCTATTATTTTCTCCCTGAGCTTGAAAGAATCGAACAAGATGACTTTCGATCTACTTTGAGTGAGATATCTAGTCACCCCATAGTTCCACTTGATACGCACAACATTTATGCTGAAGGAAATATGGCGATTATTTCTCCTAACGTCACGATCAATATCTCTCGTACCACAGGAAAGATTGAAAACGTACATATCGATGTAGATTGTTTTCCAAAAGAAATCTTGATCTACACCGAACTCTTCAAGGAATTATGAGATGTATTTGATTGGTCATATGAAGAGATGATAGGAATAAACCCTTGTATTGTCGAGCATGATATTAGAACTTATTCGTATGATAAACCTGTTCGGCAATTTCTTAGAGCTTCAATCCCCAGAAGGCCCCTACTATTAAGTCATAGGTGGAGAAGCTACTTAATGTTGGCTTCATCTACCCGATTCCCTTTACTGAATGAGTATCCAATCTCGTTGTTGTGAATAAGAAGAAAGGAAATATCTATGTATGCATGTAATTTCGTGACATGAACAAGTCTTGTCCTAAACACAACTTCCCGACACCTTTCATCGATCAGATTCTCGACGATTGTGTGGGAAGCGAAGTGTTTTATTTTATGGACAAATTTTCAAGATATAACCAAATTCAAATTAAACCTGAGGATCAACACAAGACGACATTTATTTGTCCTTGGGGTACTTTTGCATACCAAAAAATGTCTTTCATCCTTAAAAACGTCGGAGAAACCTTCCAACATGCCATGACCTTTGCATTCCATGATCTTAAGAATATAGTCGAAGCTTATGTTGACAATCTCACTTCTCACTCTCGTAAGAGAGAGGATCACTCTACACACCTTTGGCTTGTTTAAAGATGTCGTTACTATAGAATCTGATCAAACCCTCATAAGTGCATATTTTGTGTTAGGTTTGGTCATCTGTTGGGATTTCTAGTTTCTAAGACTGGGATCATGGTAGATCCATTAAAGGTTGAGGCAATACTTTGATTGCCTCCCTCGCACACTATTAGACAAATTCAAGGTTTACAGGGGAAATATAACTTTCTACGTCGATTTATAGTAAATTATTCCAATATCACTAATGGTTTCATGCATCTTTTGAAGAAGGACACCCCTTTAATTTGGGATGAGCGATCCCAAGAGTCCTTCAATGCTTTGAAGAAAGACTTGGTATCAGTGCCTCTGCTGAAGTCTCCTGACTACAGTACGGATTACTTACTTCATATCGTCGTGTTCGAGGAGATGATTGGTATGGTTTTGGTTCAGGAGGATGATGAGCTTTGCCAACACATCATCTACTATCTCAATTGAAACTTAGTTGGTCCTGAGATTAATTATTCTCACATTGAAAAGCTAGATTTGGTTGTCGTTCATGTAGTAAAATGTTTACATCATTATATATAGCTTTTCAAGACTACTGTGATGGACTATGTGAATCCATTTCAGTACGTCCTTTCTAGGAATATCATAGGGGGGGAATATAATAAATGGATTTTCATTTTACAAGAATTTGATATCGATTTCGCTTCTGCGAAATCCAAGAAATCACTAGTGTTCACGGAGTTAATATCCAACTTTCCATGATTAGATGAGGATGTTATCCATGTTGATTCATTTGCAGATGAACACATTTTCCTTATCTCATTGTCGGACCCCTGGTATTGAGACATCGTTCTCTATCTTTAAACTTTGAAGTTCCCTCAGCATCTATCACGAGATGACTAACGACATGTAAGATACCAAGCTAAGAATTATACTATCATCGATGACACTTTGTATCATCGAGGAATAGATATTATCATGCATTTTTGTTTAACTCATGGGGAAGTTGATTCAGTCCTAAACAATTTCCACAGTGGGGCTTATGGTGGTCATTTATTCGGGCTTGCGACAAACCAGAAAAGTTTGCGATCCAGTTATTTCTATCCATCTATCTTTAAAGATTGTATTGAAGTGGTTAATAAGTGTCACCCCTGGTAGGTGTTCACTCAAAAAATGCGCTCGCATCCAACCCCTCTTCACCAAGTGGGGGGTGGACTTCGTGGATTGCGACCCAACTTCGGTTGGGGGGAATCAACACATTATCGTGGTCTTTGACTACTTTACTAAGTGGGTCAAGTCCATGCCTACAATTAAATATGATAGGAAGATTTTTTCCTTCTTCATATTCAATCAAATTATCGGTCGGTTTGTTATCTTGAGTGAGATTGACACAGATCATGGCATTCGATTTCAGAAAGAAATGATGGAAGAAATAGCATCTAAGCTGGGGTTTAAACATGGTCATTCTTCTCCTTATTACCCCTAGGCCAATGGACAGGTAGAGGATGTCAACAAGTCTCTCAAGACAATTTTGCAGAAAATTGTCATCCAGAGTAAGTCTGACTGACACATTATGCTATATCCTGCACTCTCCGCATACTGAACCTCAGTCAAGACTGCCACCCATTTTTCCCCTTTCTATATAGTACATGGTGTGGAGTTGATATTACCTATTGAATTCGAAATACCTTCTCTTAAGTTGGTAGCCGCACTCCTACTTGACACTTCTGATCTCGAGCGATGGCTTTTGCACCTAGAGAGTCTTAACGAGTAGCGTCGAGATGCCTCTACGGCTATCGAGGTGAACAAAATATGTGTCAAGGTCCAGTACCATAAGTTTCTCTGTCCTCAGTTGTACACTAAGGGTGACTTGGTCCTCTTATATGATCAAGCTAAAGAACCACTAGGGGCAGGCAAGTTTAAACCCAGGTGGAAACCCATCTGGAACATTCCCTATATCGTGCGACATGTCCTAGAAAAAAGAGCCTATGAGTTAGAATATTATGAAGGGAATATGTTGGCCGAGCCCAAGAATGGGCTCTTCTTGAAAATATATTACGCTAAGCCCCAAGCTTTGGTGTAACTCTTTGTATACTAATGTAATTTAGTGTATATATATTTTCCTTTTCTTTTTGTCTTCAACTTGATTATTGAGTTTTCCCTTGGTTGGCAAATGGAAACAGAGTCTTCGGTCTACCTAGGATTCATAGACAGAGCTAGTCGTCATACACAGAAATTAGCTTCAGCTGCTTGGGTGGTTTACTCACCCAAGGGTGTACTGGTGTCTTTAGGTGGCGTATGCCTAGGTCCATCCACAAATACTATGGCCAAATATAGAGTCGTTATAGAAATTTTACGTGATTCTATCTCACATGGTATTCGTTCTTTAGATGTTTTCCTAGATTCCTAGTTAGTAGTATGTTGGTTGAATGACATTTACCGTGTGCGTGATCCTACTTTACTCTGACAATTCCTACGGGTACATATTTTAGAATGAAAATTTGATTTTATTACTTATTATCACATTCCTTGGAGTTCTAATCATGTATCTGATGCTTATGCTAATTTCGTTTTAGATTGGAATTTGTGACATAACTAAAGAAAATAAAACCATCTCATACACATTGTAAATATAAGTAAAGCTGAAGACTATTGTTTTATATATATTTCAAACAAATATGATGTTTATAGTACAAAGTTAGGGCTAACACCCTCAATACACATATATAGTCGATAATACAATATCCACGACATCTACACCTGTGGCACCGGATGTGTGTCATGATAGCAAACTACAGTGTTTGCAAGACGCTGAAAGAGTCACACCCAAGCTCTGAGCACACCAACCACTTGCTGTTGCATGGCCTCTGGTAGATCCTCTACCTGAACCATCAGAATCCTATGAATCAAACTAGATAGGTTGCCCTACATGTTTTGAAGGTCTCTCTCAACTTCTCCTCTCGCCACCTCATCTCCTCGGTGTCTCTGACGATGTCAGGGAAGCCTGTTCGGCCATCATGGACCCATGTCTGCGTCACACAAGTGTCTAGTTAGTAATTAAGCATCATCCAAAGATATTCTTGTTTCGCTATACAAAAATACAAAAAAATGAAATATTTAAAAACATTTGACATACCTATGTCCTCGTAGGCGGTCCCTGGTGGGAGTAGCATGCCAGGGTCCCCTTTGTAGTCGATCCCACCAGTGGACCAGTAGAATAGGGATATTTGTCCAGAGAAATGAATCGTCGCCTCCACCAGTAGAATAAATCCTCATTGTAGGGTGTGGGTACCCTACCTTCCCCCTACCATCTCATTACCTTGGTCCACTGTTCCGTGGTTGTATCGCGAGGTCCTCTCAGAAGAATCTTGACTCTAGGTCCCAAACCTAGAACCCGTTGGAAGAAGAAACTGCATAAGATAGAGGAAAACCCAAAGTTCCTCTTGCAACCCTATTTTTACTTTGTCAACTGGCTCGTCATATTAGCTAGTATTGAGGTACACTAGTCATATATTGTGGGTCTCAAGAACCCTACAACATAGAACATGAGTGGCCTCAATGCCTGGTGAAACGAAGTCATTCCTGTGATCCTGGTCAACACGAGGACAATAATCTTGAGGCTAAGATTGTTTATCGCTCAGATGGGGAGCTGACTCCCAAACTTTGGAGTCCCTGCTACACAGTGAGCTTCTATGTACTCCCATATCTTCATTCCTCTCCCTACCCCTAGTGAATTGAGGTTTACAGCCTCACCCCAGAGTTTGACTGGCACTAGGTTGGAATGGTAGTTTGGGTTGTTGCTAATAGCCTGGGAAAAAGGGTCATGGAGTTTGACTGGCACTAGGTTGCCGGGACAAGTTTGGCTGCTGGCCTGGATTCTGGTAGAAACCATGGCCCTGACCAGCATAAGGATTTTGCACCTGTGGAGACATCATTGGTTGATTCCCCATGAAGGACATAGGATGTTGGGCATTCATCGTGTTTGATAGACTTTGGGAAGGATTACCCCATGCCGGTCCTGATGGGAGAGGCATAGAAGTCTGTCCGGGGTTCCATTGACTGTGGAAAGAATTACCCCAGAATGACATTCCAGAGTAAGGAATGGATCCTTGTCCTAAGTTCCAAGGTCCTGGTATATGTGCCCCCGGCGCAGGAATAGTACCCTGCGCCAGAGTAGAGTGTCCAAAAATGGGTGTGCCCCCAGATGGGAAAGAAGTGGACGCGAAAGTGTTATTACCAAACGTCTCATTCCAAACAAATGGTGATGAACCTACCGGCAGAGTTTGTGCAGGTGTTCCTTGACTCCTGTCTCCAAATGAACTCGTGTGTGCAGGCTGCCCGGCAGACTGCTGATGCAGACCACCAAGCGAAGGGGACAAAGGAGAGATATGACCTCCAGCATAAGGAAAAACATTGAAAGGGACAAGAATGCCCCCAAGTTGACCTTGCAGAGGAGCGTTAGAGCTCCCTGCCCCCAGACCCAAAGTCTGTAAAGTGGAGTAAGTGAGTGCAGGACTTGTACCCAAACTAGGCATACCGTATGAAAATGAAGGGCCTGTCGCACTAGGTGTAAAAGGAGGTGTGGCCGCCGTGATAGATGGGGACGGTCCACTATGCGATGTAGTTGCAGTCGAGACCATGGTGGCCCGGACCGACGGTGGCAAGTTAGGAAATGATTCTCCTATGGTAGCAACAGTGATGGGAATGGAAGAATTTCCAGAGGAAGTAACAACGTTTGTTGCCATATCTATGTGAGGCACTGACAGACGTTCATAAAATTGAATTGGCACAATAACTTGCGGCTAAGTATCAGTTTTTGGGGTTTCGATCGAACCAAGATTGGCGGTTGATTCCTCTGGGAGTTGTTCGGTTTCAATGGTTGGTAACCCGGTTGCTTCGAAAGACCCTCGCTGGTCTAGCCTTCGACTCAATGGTGGCGGGGGTGGCTCCAGTATCACTGGCGGCAGGCCCAGAAGCCTTCGTGACCGAAGGAGCTCTGAATCCTCCACTGTGTGAGAAGATTCATGACACTCTAAGGTATTATACATGTGCAAACAATAACACACACTAAAAATAAGCCCCTAAGAGATAAATCAAGCAAACAATAAACTAGTTGGAAGGACAGTTACAACAACCAACACTAGAGCAACTTACCGGTGCAAGTGCAACTTGAATATGGAAGCACCCTCCGGGTATACTCTGCAAAGCATGGCCCGATGTCTATCCTAGGTACCATGGTATACCCCCGTAGTCACCTGTGTATGTCCCTAGAAAATATTGGCAACTAGTTTGCCAGCACGCGAACAGTCACCAGGAAGGTACAGTCGATAGTCGGGTAGACCAAAATGAGCAGGGTATCAAGCCTGAAACCTGTCAAGGGTATCGAGAGAAAATGGTCTGGAAGACAACTGAGGACTCTAATGGATTCGAGACCCATGAAGCCCCGTGGAAAATGCAAACGATGGAATCCCTTAACAAATCCTCGATATGTGTTCTCCACTACGCTCGGTCCGGCTTTGGAGGGGTTATCTCTGCTACCTTTCCTTACACGACCTCGTGTTTAACCCCTGTGTTAGAGGGGGGTCTCGGATAACTTCCACGTAACTGGACTTCTACACTCCCTATCATAGACTCCAATGTTTGGTTTGAGTGGCCTTGGAGAGTTTACTTTCCAACCTATTCCAAGGCCCTAGTCCTGAGCTAGTATATGAACCCTACAAATAAAAAGTCTAATAGATTTTAACTTAGCGTTGCTTTTAATGGGATTTTTTACGTCACAAGGTATGAAGATGAAATTGATGGTGTGTAAAGACTCAAAGCAAAATGAACAAGAAATGCTTGGAAACAAAAACTTTTACAAACAATGCAAAAACCAACAACTTTTCAACAAGAAAGACTTCTTTTTCTTTTCAACTTTTCTAAGATTTCATGCAGCAAACATAAAGGAATTTCGCTCAATCTACGAGCTACTTATGCTCTAAATGCACTACAAAAACTTATGAAAAAAAACTTCTTCCTAGCTATTGATGCAACAACACAATCTTCAAACAAAGAAGCAAATGAAAAAAGAGAATTTTTTTTTTTATTTCAGTGCTAAATGAAGCAACAAAGGGAAAATGCCGACAAGCACAAAACCAGGAAAACAAAATAAAATTCTGGCTTAAAGTGAAGACCGCAAAGAACCAGAGCAAAGACGCACAATGGAAATCAAGAAAGCACCGACTCTTACTCTTGTCTAAAAACCATAAAACAAAATATTTTTCTTTTTTATCTTTTCTATCAACAATCAACTAATAAAACACAGGCTAAGGGTAAGAGGCCCTAACCTACTGGCTGTGCAACCCTAGACTCAATCCCCTGAGAGGAACACTTCTCACCATAGGAAGGCATGACTACCCCACCCTGATTGAAAAGCCACCACTCAAGCCCGCTACTGTCACTGAAACAGCACATGGGAAAACACGTGTTGAGCTATAACAGAGTGCGGGTACCCGTGGGCAGTACCTACACAGGCCGTGTGTATGAATAAACTCTAAGAGACAATTAAACACAGGAAACCCAGATCTGGAAGAGGCCTCTAGTATTGACAACCAAGGTCTCCTAGAGGCTTGGATGCTTCTTCTTCAACAGAAAAGAAAAAATAATTGTAAAAAGAAAACAAATGCAATAAAGAAAACTGAGACAAGACAATGGACCAACAAGACCCAGACAGGATCCAGAAAGCCCCCTGAGAATGTAAAATTCTGACAGGGAAGAGGAGACTGCCTCTTAATCTCTCTGAGCCCTACACGCTACTGAAACCACTACAGCAAGCATTCAAACGTGGGCTGTAGAAGGTTAGGGTGCGGGTTACACGCGTGCAGGCCTTCTGTAGGCTACGTGTACCTCTGTGTGTCCTGACAATAAATGTCAAGCACAGTCAAGGAAAAACTGGTATAAAGAACCAGGTTCCCTGCTAGCTCTGACCTAACAGAAAACAAACAAACAAAGAAACAGAGAATCTAATTCCTCAAACTACCCAAAAACCTTCAACAAAATCCGGAAACCCGAAGAGTATCTTCCCCAGTGGAGTCACCAATTCTGTTGTTGGGAAATAATACCCTACGGACTAACAAGCTAGGGCTTAAACTTGCATGCAGATCATGACCCTTAAGAAATCACTTTTAACCTACCACCCCAAACCTAAAACCCTTTTTCACATGCAAACATGGAAAGAACCTACTAACCTTTTTACTGATGTTTGGTGTAGATCCTCCGTTGCGCTTTACCCACTTGCTTCTGCTGCTCCTTCCAAAGACAATCCCACAATCAAGACAAAACACTACGCATGCATGCTATTTCTCTACTAGAGCATTAGAGATTAAGCATAAATCAAATAAAACATATAAAACTCATGCATTTGGACGAGAAAAGTATTATTTTATTAATCTCAAGATGAATCAACTTACAATAATGATAGAGATCGGCCACCGCTCCTTGATCCTGATCCTGGGCTCCTCCTCTTCTTTGTCCTCCAACTTCTTTTCTTTAACTCTCCTTAAGCTTGAGGAAAAGCTAAAGGGTTGGGACAAATGGATTCGGCAATTGGGCAAAGTTTCTTTGTTATGATTTTCCTCTCTCAAATAGTATCCCTACCCCTTCTTTTATAGGCTAGAAGGAGCTAGGGTTTTGGATGAACTCTCGGCCATGCATGGCTAGGAGTTTCAGTTAACTGACCCATAGCTTTTCATCCCGTCGGAAACTTTCCTATTTTTGTGATTTGTTAGGTAAACGCAGGCTATAGTAGGCCAGCCAACGTTCCAACGCATGCAGTGGTAGGCCTATCAGCGTTCCAACACGTGCAGTAGAGGGTTAGGGCGCGTGCCACTTGTTTTAAGAGGGTTTTCCAGAGTTTATTCAGCATGGCTTTGGCAAGGAAGAGATATGAGTTGGCTTGATGCTAGGTAAGAATGTGTGGTGCAATTTAGGGTTATAACACTCTTGAAGACAATTTCTCTCACATGCCCAAGAAACCCTCCATGGTGGAAGAAAAGAAAAATGACAGAGTAGATGATCCTATCTATTTGTTGCTTGAGAAAGCTCTCACATGATAGAGGGACAAAATGATGGAGAATTTTCTACACATCCTTCAACACCTGTCCATAATGATAGGAGCATCTTCATCAAACAACCACTTTGGATGCACCTCTCCTTTCAAGGTACAAGTTGATTTTGAAATTCCTATATTTGAAGGACAAAGAGATGCAGAAGCCCTAGACAAATGGTTAACTCTTCTAGAAGGTTATTTCTCTGTTCACAAATTTTTTGACAAAGAAAAGATCACCTTCGCACTCTTTAAATCTCTCCCTCATGTCAAATGTTGGTGGGAAACTTACTGGGAGAAAAGTTCCACAGAGGAGTCTAGAATATATGGGGTTGAGCCCACTTGGGATTTTTTTGTGGATGCGATAAAGGAATAGTATTACCCTGTTGACAACTATGAGAACTAGTACATGAGATGGAACACACTGTGGCAAGAGAGGGGCCAAGCAGTTTCAGAGTTCCCCAATACCTTCCAGACCTTGTGTACCAAGATGGGTATCAAAGACTCTGAACGATATTTGGTTCTCAAATATCGTGGGGCTCTACACAGATACATCCAAACTGAAATGGATCTTCTGGACATCTCATCACTCGGTGTTGCTTATCGATAAGTTGTTAAAATCGAACAAAAATTTAAGCAATAGAACAAAAGGGAGTTCGGGTATGCAAATCTACAAAAAACAAAGTATGACAAAGACAACCCTAACAAACAATCTCCCAAAAACTAGTCCAAGCCATAGGAAAAGAAGGGTTATGGGAAGACAAAGAAGGACATCGAAAAATGGTGCGATTTCCACAAAATCCCCTGGCACAACACCGATCAATGTCACTCAAAAATGTCATTGGTGGTCGAGATCAAAGACAAGGAGCAAAACCTTGATTCAAAATTTGATTATTAAAATACTGGTAAAAGACAGATCATCAACGCAAACCCCACGACTATTGTCACGACCACAACAATTCAACCAGAAGAACCAATATATCCTGAAGAGGGGGAGCACCTTTTTCATTCACAAATGTGGGTGAAGGTGACCCGGCTACATTTTATTGTTGATAGCGGAAGCCAGAAGAACCTCATCTCAGAAGAGGTGGTCAAACAGTTGGGATTGTCGACAACACCACACCCACAACCATACAACATTGGGTGGCCTCGCCAAGGATGAGATATTTGTGTTAACCAGCAGTGTCGATTGTCATATGGCATCTAGCCCTTCAATGATGAGGTATTATGTGATGTTTCCCCACTAGATTTATGTGATGTTCTCTTGGGCCAGCCATATATGTGGAAACTCCATGTTATTTATGATTCTTGACCCCGTAGTATCATTTTTTCTCTAGGGGGTCATCTCTACAAAATACTAGAGGTAGTTCCAACTACTTTTCCACCTAAATAGTTTGTTGGCAGCCCTACATGATTTTGTTATTTAAACAAGAAATTACATTTTCTGTAGATGCCTTCACCTCATCTTGTAAATATTATCATTTTGAGATGATTACTGAATTAGATAATATGTTCATTAATTCTTTAAGTTTTCATTTTCGTTTCGTTTTATGTTTGATTCATGAATGAAAGCATGAATCAAACATGAAAACTTAGATTCATGTTATATTTTCTATACAAGGATTTATTTTTTAGGGTCATCATGTTATATCCAATTTAAATCCAACACTTGATTGACTTATCTTTGGAATGTTTTAGATATTGATATAATTTATATATGCTTAGATGGTTTGCATTTGAATTATGAGGATTTTTTGTTTTGATATATTTAAACCCTTTGCAAAAACAATGGTCATGCTAGTGGTCATGTTAATCAATGCGCAACTACTATACTTTATACTTAACTCATCTTGCTAGCACAGTGAATTAATGAGCCTCTCATTACAAGTATAGGTTATCAATTCTGTGTGTCGGGTTTTCATTACCAGGAATGGTAAATCTCTACGACCAAACCCTCGATGTTCATGCTATTATAACACATAGCCTTTGTTATGGTTTGTTCCTCTTTATCCATTTGGATCTGTTCTTATCTCCCCTTATATCTAAACCTAAAATTGTTCTTAGTCATCCTTGTTACATTCTAGTCACGTTTGTTCTAGATCCTGTTGTGCATTTGGAGCCCAATGGTTGTCAGCCATTAGTATCACACAACGATGCAGTCGAATATTTAAAAATTTAAGGCTAGGATTCCTTCCTTAAAAGGTTCGAAGGCCATAACCTTTAGGTAGCAAGGGCTTTTGCACAGGCTTTCGATGGATGCAGGGAGAAAATTGGTGATACCCAGTTAGAGGTAACATAGGATTTTGTGCGTGAAGCCATAAGACTGCCATCCACCAGCAAGAAATGGTTCAAAAACTCAAAAATTCAAGAAGTACCTTGGAGCCTTTTCATGACCTCCAGGAAAATCAATTGTTGAAAAAAAAGTATCCCTATTTCTTTGGTTAAATCTAGGTGGCATGGCCTTCTATTGATCCTCAAACAATTCTTGACCTGTGAGGGTCATTATGGTTTAGTTTTCCTCTATCATATACCACTGTTGATGCATTTAATTGGTTTTCAATTAAACATGAATTTCTATCTGTTGAGAAGCATGTACAAAATGTCTAAAAGGTATAAGAGACAGATCCTCTAGTCTAGTCTTTTCCACCACATCTTGATTAAAATTTTGTTGATTCACCATTTGACAACTGTGGGAAATTGTTGGGATAGATTTTTAACAAGAAATGGTTTTTCTATGACCATTCCTATAGAAAACCATAATTCAGGTGAACCATTGATGAAAAAACAGTTAATATTTCTAGGAGTTTTAAGAGGTGTAGTACCTAAATACATATCCATAAAGAGATACAGGATGGAGCCATTAATAAATTAAAAGAATTAATAAAAATGAATCCATAGGCTTATCTTGTCATATGGCCCTCCTTCTAGTGTCACTTGTGTTGACAAGTGAAAATGTCTTGTAGACAGGTAAGGGAGAAAACTCGATGGCAGGTCCCAATTATACCTAATCTCATTTGGTGTAGCATTTCTAACCAATATGTGGGTTCGGTTGCCACTAAGAATTAAAAGAATAAAAAGGGGGAAAACAATGAAGTGAGAT
>CBVK0102167562.1:5545-17939 GCA_900067695.1 Picea abies
TGGTGGAAAATATGGCCGAAGGAGGTCCACATTGAATACTGGGTGCAAGCCAAGGAAATGGGGAATATGTAAATCAAAAACATTGTCACCCACAACCTTGGTGATGGTGTAAGATCCATAGAAAAGTGGACACAAATTCCAATGGGGTCCTGTAAGGTGCTCTTTTTGAAAATGCAACCAAATCTTGTCTTCCACCTGAAATTTGTGTGGAACCCAGTGTTGATCATAGCAATGCTTGTACTTAGCATTGGATTTATATTAAATATCATGGACCTGTTGGAAGATGTGTTGAATCTTTTCAATGAATTTGGTGGATTTGTCGGCCTTAGATTGAGCATGAGAATATTATTCTTGTGTGGATGCAAGGGGTAGTGCTACATCAATGGGGCCCAATGGTTGAAATACCAGGCCCATTTGAAAAGGGTTGTGTTCGTTCAAGCTATGTAGGGCTCTATTGTAGTTGTGTTGAACATAAGGAAGGATCTCATCCCATGTTCCTAGATTCTTGGAGTTGTACATGTACAAGATGTGCATGATCATCTTGTTGATGAATGTTGTTTGTACATCAATTTGGGGGTGGAAGGAAGTGGATTTGGTGAGCTTGGTGTTCGGCAAGGACCAAATGCTTGACCATAATGTGCTTAAGAACATGTTGTCTCAATCTGGTATGATGGTCTATGGTATTCCAAAATGTACCCACACACGCTCAAAAACAATATTGGCAGTGGCCTCACCTATGATATTCTTCTTGCAAGATTTCAAAATGTCCATCTTAGAGAATTGATCAACAACCATGAATACACAGTCATTTTCATGATTTATTGAAAGGAGCCCTGACATGTAATCCATGAATATGGATTCTCAATGATTTGTATTTTATGAGCATAATGAAATGAATACAGATCTATATTATTTGCACAAAGATACAATGAAAAATAATAGAGATGCAGTAAAACTTTGCTTCTATTCAATAAAGAAACATGTTGAAACTGTAAAATGCAGACTGAAACAAGCTTGTGAGAATGGTGGCAGCTTATCCCTAAGAAGAGATGCGACAGTTGCGCTCATTCTCAAGAAGATGAGTACAATGAGGGTCCAAAGGCATTCTTACATCAAACATGAATGAAAAAACCCTAGACATCCAAAAACCTAACGCTAGGAGATGAAGCGCCAAAAGTCATGTGGGCCCCGTTGGGGTAAGTTGGTACATCAACTTCTCGGGGTCGTAACTTTTGCATATGATCTCCATTTTAGGCACACAACCACCCATTGGAAAGGTCTATATGAGGACTACACATTATGCCATCACACTCTACATTTCTATACAATGTGACTGTGGCGAGCCCAAAAAATGTTGTTTAGGGCCTCAAAACGGCCCCGAAAGTTTAGGACCCAAAAAGCCAGAAAAAATTGCCAAGATGAAAACTAAAAATGTTGAGATGACATATGTGTGTGAGCCAGTTGGAATAGGTGGGTGACCACTGATATCCACCTGGATCAATCCTCCCCCCTTAGGAAGCAATGGTCTCCATTGCATTGAGTTCCCCCATCAGATGAGGAAATCTTTGTTGAATTTGTCCCTGGGTGAGCCACTTGCCTTGGTGCAAGAGTTGCCCTGCTTTGACAACACGATAAATATGGAACTTCTATTGGAAATTTCCATTAACTTGTGTGTCCATGATTTGATTAGTGAATGCATGTTCAATGCAGTCCGGGTTGAGCTCTGTCGGTGTCAACTGTTATGCTACCTCTGAGGTGTCCAATAATGGTGGAAAGTATGGTCGAAGGAGGTCCATATTAAACATTGGATGCAAGCTAATGAATGGGGGAATGTTGAGCTCAAAATAATTGTCTCCCATGGCCTTGGTGATGGTGTAAGGTCCATAACAGAGTGGATGAAGCTTCTGATGGGGCCCCATAAGGTGTTCTTTGTGCAAGTGAAACCAAACTTTATCTCCCACCTCAAACTTGTGTGGCACCCAGTGTTGATCATGGCACTACTTTTAATTGGCATTGGATTTCTGTAAAATATCATGAACTTGTTGGTGGATGTGCTAGATATTCTCAATGAACCAGGTAGCTTTGTCGGCTTATGTTTGAGCATGGGATGAGTCTTCTTGGGTGGCCGCAAGGGGTAGTGAAAAATCCATGGGACCCAATGGTTGAAATCCAAACCCTACATGAAAGGGGTTGTGTCCAGTTGAGCTATGTATGGCTTTGTGCGGGGATGCTTGGAATTGTACATGCACAGGATATACATGACCATCTGGTTGAAAAACTCGGTTTGGCCATCTATCTGGGGGTGGAAGGCAATGGATTTGGTGAGCCTAGTGTCCAGCAGTGACCAGAGGCTCAACCAGGATGTGCTGAGGAACCAATTTTCCCAATTTGAGACGATGTTTTGTGGGATCCCAAAATGTACGCACACTCGTTTGAAGAAGATCTTGGCAGTGGCCTTTATTGTGATGTTCTTCATGCAGGAGGCCAGAATCGCCATTTTAGAAAAATGATCAACCACCAGAAAAAAAATTTCATTTTCTCTCTTGGTTGATGGAAGGCCGGACATGTAGCCCATCAAGATGGATTCCCAAGGCCTTTCATGAGTAGGCAGAGGGGTTTACATGCCTTGTTTCTTAATGGCCAGTTTGGAAATAGTGCAGGCAATGCAGGACCTGATATACTTGTTGAAATCTTGTCAAAGTTTTGACCAATATAAATGTTGTTGCAGCACTACCACTATCTTTTCTACACCGAAGTTTCCTGCCACCCGACTGTAGTGGGATTCCCAAATCAACTTCGCTCGCTCACTTGATGGAATGTAGAGATAGCCTAGATGGCACAACAACCCATCCTAAAGATGAAAATCAATGACAGTTGTGTTTGCGCCCAATGTCTGGTAGGTGGCAGTGAAGTCAGGATCTCACAGAGTTGGGGCCATCTGAAGGTCTTGTGGCCGCATGAGTTTAGCACCATGGTGACTGCTGCAATTAGAGGGCGACTGAGGCAATCAATGACATGGTTGGTGCTTCATGTATTATAGTTGATGTTGAGATGGAACTGCTGCAAGTATGTGGACCACTTATGATGATGATAATTCTACAATTTTCCTTATGTCTGCATGAACTGCAGTGGCTTATGATAGGTGTGGATGATTGTCTCCTTCCCGAGAATGTAATGCCTCCACTGGTGGCTTGTTTGCATAATGGATTACATTTCTTTTTCATAAGAAGGGTAATTACAGATGGAATATGATAGTGTGTCACTATGATAGGCCACGGGGTGTCCATGTTGAGTGAGAACTATGCCCACAACATAGTCTAAAGCATTTGTCTCAATCTCAAAGGGTTGTTGCAGGTCAGGTAATGAGAGAACTAGGGCTGAGCACAAGCATTGCTTCAAATAACCGAATTCTTGATGGTGTGATAGGCCCCACATGAAATTTTCCTTACCACGACCCCTGGTTACTTGGTTGAGGGCCCATGCAATATGGGAGAAACCCAACGCGAACTTGCGATAGAAATTGGAAAGGCCTAAAAAGATCTGAAGCTTAGTGAGTGTGGTTGGAGCTTGCTAGTTACAAATGACATGGATCTTGGATGGATCCACATGCACCCCATGCTCATCAACAATGTAGCATAGGTATTGTACCCTATCCATGTTGGAGGATCATTTTTCTAAATTTGCATATAGTTTGTGTTGCCATAGAGTGTGCAAAGTCTGTTGAATATGTTGCAAGAATTCCTCCCAATTCTTATTGTAGATGAGGATGTCATCCAGATACACCACCACAAAAAAAATGGTTAAAGGCTGCAAGATATCATCTGTAATCCTCATGAAAGTTGTTGGGGCATTCATCAAACCAAAGAGCATGACCAACCATTCAAAAAGACCTTCTTTGGACTTGCAGGCAATTTTCCATACATCTGTCTGCTCTATTGGTACCTGATGGTAGCCAAACTTCAGATCAATCTTACTGAAGTATTTTCCCCCCTTGAGTTGGTTAAGGAGATCGATGATTCGGGGAATTATGTATCGATTCCTGACTATGATTTTATTTAGGGCTTGGTAATCAATTCAAAGTCGCCAGGTCCCGTCTTTCTTCTACACAAGAACAATTGGGCTTCCACATGGTGACGAGATGGGTTGGATGTGCCCCTTTTGGATCATTTCTTGGATTTGACATTTGATCTCCTCATTTTCTAATAGAGAGCAGTGATAGACTGGCCCATTGGGTAGCGATGCGACGGGGGTCAGATTGATTGAATGCTTGACTTAACAGTGCAGAGGTACTCCAATGGGTGAGGAGAAGATGTCCTTTTATTCTTCCATGACCTTATCCACTTGATTCTGCTATGTAGAGAGATCTATCGTGAAGGCCATGGATGTGGCTGCAACCTTCCACTCACTTTGAGAGAGAATCATGAAGAATAAAAACTTCTCGGTCTGAGATATGACCTTCTTGCATTGCTTGGTAGAGATCAAAGAAATGACAGTAGGTGGGACTACCTTGGGCATCTTGTACAATTTCCTGTCTAAAGTAATAATAACAATACAAGGCCTAGACTCATATACAACATGATGTTTCCATAAATAAGGTTGGCCCAAAAGAACATCACAAAATTCAAGGGGGGTGACATCACACAATACCTCATCTTTGAAGGGCTTGATTCCTTAGGACATGCGACACTATTGGCTGACGCAAATATCACTTCCTTGGTGGATCCATCCGATGGTGTATGGATGCAGGTGCAACGTTGTCGATAGGGCCAACCATTGACAACTTCCATTGCGATGGGGTTCTTCTGGATACCGCTATCAATGATGAAATGCAACGGAGTACCCTTCACCCACATCTGTGAATGAAGGAGGCACTTGCCTTCCTCTAGCTCATCAAGTTCACCAGGCTATATCTTAGTGGTAGCAATGGTGGCATTGTGTTCCACGTCAATAATCCACCTCCCCTTTTCTGGTTCTGATTTAGAGTCGGAACCCAAATCTGATTCATATGATTTCACCTCAACCACCAATGACTGCTTTGAGTGGCAATCATCATTGTTATGCCAGGGGCTCTTATGGAAATCACGCCACTTCCCGGTGTCTTTCTTCATCTTTCCATTGTCCTTCTTTGTTTGCAGATTAGACTAGTTGTCCTGAGGCTATCCATATTTTTTCTGCCCTTTATTTTGCGGGTTCAGGCTTCCCTTTCCCTACTTCTTCTATGAGGGGTTCCCAAACAAAAACTATCACGTATTTTGTTTAAGCTTTTGCTCTATTTTGACAACATATCGATAGGCCACACCCAGGCATGAGATGTCCAAAAACTCCATTTCTATCTGGATGTATCTATGAAGACTGTCGCGGTACTTGAGCACCATATGTCACTCAGAGTATTTGATACCCATGTTGGTGCACAAGGTATGGAATATATTTGTTAACTCTGGCACTGTTTGGTCCCTTTCCTGCGGCAAGGTGGTCCATCTTGTATACAGGTCATCATAACTTCAACTAGGGTAGTATTGTTCCTTAATATAATCCTTGAAGGACTCCTAGGTGAGTGGGACTATAAATAATGAGGGTTCCTCTATTTCCTTTTTCTCAGAGAAAGTCTCCCACCAATCTTTGACATGGGGGACAACTTTGAGGAGTGAAAATGTAATCTTTTCTCTATTGGAAAAGTTATGGACAGAAAAATACCCTTCTAGCAGATTCAACCATTTTTCTACAACATTTTTGTCTATCTAACCTTCAATTATAGTAATATCAAAATGTATTTATACCTTGAATGGGGTGGCACCTATACTTGAGAAATATGTGTCTCTTGATGGTAGTTGTCGAAGGATTTGTGCAAAACTATCCATCATCTCATTCCTATATTGCATGAGGGATTACTCAAGAAACAATTTGAAAGCATATCCTATCCCAACATATTTATTTTCTCCCACCATGGAAGGTCTCTTGGGCATGTGAGAGCTCTTTTCCTCAAGAGAAACAAGCTCGAGACCCAACTCTTTGTACCCTGACCTCGTCGGGGACATGCACTAAGAACGGCAAGGAGCAGACTACTCTGATACCAATGATTCATATTTTATGAGAAGATCGAAATGAATATATATCTATATTATTAACATAGAGATATAATGAACAATAACAAAGATACAATAAAACTTGGCTTCTATTCAATAAAGAAATATGTTGAAACTCTAAAATGCAGACTGAAACAAGCTTGCTAGAATGGTGGCAGCTTATCTCTTAGAAGAGATTTGACGGCTACACTCATTCAAAATAATATGAGTACAATGAGGATCCAAAGGAATTTTTAAATCAAACATGAATGCCAAAACCATAAACATCCAAAAACCTAACCCTGGGAGATGAAGCGCCAAAAATCATGTGGGCCTCGTTGGGGTAAGTTGGTACATCAACTTCTCGGGGTCGTAACTTTTGCATACGATCTCTATTTTAGGCGCACAATAGCATGTTGGAAAGGTCTATACAAGGAATACACATTATTCCATCACACTCTAACTTCATTTCTAATGTGACTATGGCGGGCCCAAAAAACGTTGTTTAGGGCCTCAAAACGACCCCGAAAGTTTAGGACCCAAAAAGCTAGAAAAAAACTGCCAAGATGAAAACTCAAACTGTCGAGATGACATCTATGTGTGAGACAGTTGGAATAGGTGGGTGGCCACCGATATCCACATGGATCACCCAAGGCCCATTGGGAGTAGGCAAAGGTGTGTATAGTCCTTGTTTTTTAATGGTTGGCTTGGCGATGGAGCAGGCAGTGTAGGATCTGATATACTTTCTGACATCCTATCGAATCTTCGGCCAATGGAAATACTTATATAGTATTTCCACTATTTTATCCATGCTAAAGTTTCCTACCACTCAACTATAGTGGGATTCCCAAATCAAATTTGCATGCTCACTTGAAGGAACACAAAGATGACCCAGATGGCATAGCAATGCATCCTGAAGATGAAATTCGACAATGGTCGTGCCTTTTCCCAACATATGGCAGGTCATATAAAAATCATGATTGTTTTCATAGAGTTGTGACCACCTAGAGGTCTCATGCCCACAAGATTCAAGCATCATTGTTAGTGTTGAAAATGGAGGTCAATTGAGGCAGTCAGTGACGTAATTGGTGCTCCCCTTCTTGTATATAATGTTGAGGTGAAATTGTTGCAAGTATGCAGACCACTTTTTATGGTGGTAATTCTGTAATTTTCCTTGTGTCTGCATGAAATTCATAGGCTTGTGATCCATATGGATGACTATCTCCTTCCCTAGAATGTAATACCTCCATTAGTGGTAGGCTTTTACAATGGAATACATCTCTTTGTCATAGGTGGGGTACTTATGGACGGAAATTGAGAGTGTCTCACTATGATAGGACACTAGATGATCATGCTAAGTGAGAACAACACCAAAAATGTAGTCTAAATCATCTATATCAATCTCAAAAGGTTTTTGTAGATCGGGTAAGGAAAGCATGGAGGATGAGCATAAATGATGTTTCAGATCATCAAATGTTTCTTTTTGTGACTTTGTCCATGCAAATTTGGCATTTCAACCATCCTTGGTCACTTGGTTGAGGGGCCATGTAATATGAGAGAACTCCAAAATTTACCTAGGATAGAATTTGGCAAGGCCTGAGAAGCTTTGAAGCTCAGTTAGTGTTTTCGGTGCTAGCCAGTCACGAGTGACTTGGATCTTGGCTAGATCAACATGCACACCATGGTCATATAAAATGTATTTGAGGTATTGGACCATGTTCATGTCGAATTATCATTTCTCTAAGTTAACATATATATTGTGTTGTCGTAGAGTGTTGAGGACCTACTGAATCTGTTTCAATTGTTCTTACCAACTTTTGTTGAAGATGAGGTTGTCATCCAAATATACCACCACAAAGGAATTGGTGAAAGGCTGCAAGATGTCATCCATAAACCTCATGAAATTTGTTGGAGCATTTGACAAGCCAAAGGACATGACCAACCACTTGAAAATACCTTATTTTGACTTGAAAGAAGCCTTCCATACATCATTTTATTTTATTGGGACTTGTTGGTAGCTAGACTTCATATCAATCTTACTAAAGTACTTGGATACCTTCATTTGGTCAAGAAGTTCGTCAATTCGTGGAATTAGGTACCAATTCCCGATTGCGATTTTATTTAGAGATATGTAATCAATACAGAGTTGATAGGTAATGTCTTTCTTCTGTATGAGCACAATTGGCCTTTCGCGAGGTGAGGGGATGGGTCGAATGTGCCCCTTTTGGAGAAGCTCTTGAATATTGTTCTTGATTTCTTCATTTTCCAGGAGAGAGAATTGATATATTGGATCATTAGGTAAAGGCATGCCAGGAATAAAATCGATTGAATACTTGACCTGAAAGTGCAAATGCACCATGGTAGGTGAGGTGAAGTTGTCTTGTTATTTATCCATGAATTTACCCCCTTACTTTCGTTGTGTAGAGAGGCCCTGTGCGAAGGCCGTGGATGTGGTCGCAACCTTTCGTTCACTTTGGGAGAGAATCATGAAGAGGACAAATTTCCCAGTCTGGGAGATGACCTTCCTACACTGCTTAGCTGAGACCAAAGAAATTGTGTTAGGTGAAGCTACCTCTAGTATCATGTATTATTGTCTTCCCAAAGTAACAATGACACTACAAGGTATAGACTCATATACAACATGACATTTCCACATATATGGTTGGCCTAAAAGAACATCGCAAACTCCAAGTGGGGAAACATCACAAAATATCTCATCCTTGAAGGGATTGATGCCATAGGGCAGGAGAAACTATTTTATGATCCAGAGATCTCATCCATGGCTAATCCACCCGATGTTGTATGGTTGTGGGTGTGGTGTTGTCGACAACTCCAACCGCTTGATGACCTTTGCTGAGATTATCTTCTTTTGGATTCCACTATTAACAATGAAATGAAACATATCAAACTTCACCTATATCTACGAGTGAAAAAGGTGCTCACCTTGCTCTGGCTCCTTTGGTTTGTTTGGTTGGACCTTGGTGGTAGCGATTGTGGCACTGGGTTCTACATCAATGATTTTCTTCCCCTTGTCTGGCTCTGAATTAGAGTCAAAGCATGGATCTGAATATAAGGCTTTCAACTCGACCACCAATGACTACTTTGAGAAACATTCATCTACTACTTCTTGTGCACTGAAATATGATGGTAGCACGTCAGTTGATCCACGCAATTCCGTCGAGAATATGACAAAACATGGTTATCAATTTCGTCAATGTATTAGGGTCAGATATCCGATGAACATATTGATGTCGTATATCCGACACACTATCCTTGGTTATACCGATAACCCTAAGGAAAAAAACCTCGTCAAAATCAACCATTATTTTTGGAAAATACGCATCAAAATTTCAATGTAAATACACGTCGAATATCCAATGAAGGTGTCATATCATAGATAGATATTCCGGTTAGAATTGTCATTGGATATCCACCGAACATGATTGTTGAGTAGCCCAAAACCAAATAGTATATCTGACGGATATACCAAACCTCCAATAGATATGCATGTCAGACCATTCTTCGGATAGTTGATGCATAATTTAGTCAAATATCCTATGACCGAATAGTATATCCGCCGGAGTTTCCATACCTCCGATGGATATTCCTTCTGGACCATTCATCAAATATCCAACAAACCTGCATATATTAAAAATAATAATAATAATGAAATTAATGGCCCGTGTTTGATCTTGATTATGTGGTGTATATATGGAGGCAACCCCCTGATAAAAATATTACAATTCTAGAGGCTAATTTTGTATATCTAATAATATCTAATAAGACTGTGATGTGAGTCTCCTCTTATAGAGACCCATTATAAAAAATGAAGACATTCTTCAAGGAAGGCCTCTAAAATGTGAAAGTGATTGATCCTTTTAGCCACACATGCCTCACCCATTCTCATGTTTCTTGAATTCAAAGAAATTTTAGCATGCATGATGTCCAATGGGCCTATGAGCTCAAGCTTAGTAATAAAGAAGTCTACTAAAGGATCCACCTAGGTTTTCATCCCCCATATCTATAAGGCTCCCAAATAAAAATTAAGGTCACTGTTAAAAACCAGTTATCCATTATGAATCCAAACTTTTTGAAGGAGTGCTTCCCAGTACTCTTGTTGGTCTAAGTAGGGACCATAAATATTAAGGAAGGTTATTTCCTTTGCCATTTCCAAAGAGTATATAAATACCCCAAGTGAAGTAAAATCCCAAGATTTATCTAGAGATAAGAAATCATTGTTTTGGTAAATGGTTGACTCTGCTAAAAAATCAAACCTCTTTTTTAATTATGCACAGTCACACCTTTGTATAAAGAAGGAGAATACCAGTATAGTCTTGTACTTTCTGAATATAAGTGCCAATTGGATGCCTTAATAAATTTATATCTCCTCATCATACCATGTATAATTTGATTGTATGGAGACCTTATTGTGCCACTTCCATGACCTCATGAATTGTTATTCCTTACAGGAATCTAAATTGCTTTGGGAAAATCTATTTTGAGAGATTTCCTTTTAGTGCATGAGAAATGATTTTCGAAATTATTTTGTAGATGCAATTACATAATGAAAAAGGTTTAAATATCTTGAATTTTTTTGGGTTTTAAGTCTTTGGAACTAAGGTGATAAAGGATGAGTTGAAATATGTTAATGTTTGACTTGTCGAGCAAGAGAACTCAACAACTTTCAGAACGAATTCTTCAATGAAGTCATAACAACCTAGGAATAATTCTATTAGGAGACCACTAGGTCTAGGGATTTTATATATTTTGGAAACTCCAGAAAGTTCGAAGGAGTTCTTCCTTATTGACTTCAACAATTAAAATCTGATTATCCTCCCACACTATTTTGATAACTACTACAATGGTGGCTCTGGATTCCTTTTTGAAAAGTGAATTGAAGTAATTCACACCTTCAACTACCATTTTAGGAAAGTTTTAGATATAGATATATATTAGGAAGTATTATTCTCTAAGCCATTCCAGATTCAATTTGAATGGATTGGGAAGCTTCCCTTGGATAGGAGCCAGTTCTAGTAGCACCAGACTATTTATCATAAGTTTTATATTGTCAAGATTTAGCTTCTAGGAGGTACCTTGGTACTCCCAGTGATTCTCACTACTGGATTGTACTTTTGAGTCCCATTGGCTTACTTTCTTTGGACATTAACGAAATTATCTTTCCTATCTTCACAACTCTTCTGCCATAAATTCATTATATACAAGAATAGTATGTATCTCTAACTAGAAATGTAAACAAGTCTTCTATTGAACATACATGCAAAAAGAACCAAAGTAGAGAGAGCCATAATGCGAAGACAAACTGGATGATAATAATTTTTACGAATGTAGAAAATCGAAATTGGTCTAAGGGATATATTTATCATATAGGAATAATAGGTAGAACACATTTTTACTACAAGGAAAATCATCAAATGGTTTAACTATTTGCAGGAAATAGGTAAAATTGAAATAGCATCAGTTTATGTGAAAGATTATGTTCTCAACTAGGATTCTAAATCCATTTGATACCTTGTTCAAATTCAACACTACAATCCCACTACATGTTCCCTACTTTTTAAACTCTGTAGTGATGAGGAAGTGTGTAAGGATATTATAAGTGCAAACTCATTCTGGAGGGATTTGTCTAGACAGGAAAATCCTCATCAATTCTAAGAAAATACATGACATTATAAGGTTTCCATGGGATGGGTATGATACTACTATCATGTTCATGGTTTTTCTGTTCTAATACTTTTGCGACCATTGTTGTGATGAGAAAGTTCTTTCAAATTCATCGCATTGGTTTTTTATATTCGACGTTTCAGACCAAACCAGTGTGGTACATGTTCATGGTTCACATTATAGTGTAGAAAGAGGGATATATCATGTAGAAAGATGGATCTATCGCAGAAGAGAAAATGGACCTATACTTGACACATGGCATGAAATCCAAGAAACAGGGCTATGATGTAATCTCCATTGACCATTTTATGGTTAGCATGGTAGTACAATTGTTGTCTACAATGATATTGTGGATCTAAGGATAAGGTGAGTGTACAAAATAGGCCACCCATGTGGATGGAAATTATACAAATGGCATAAAGTTGAACAGGGTGAGGTATGTCACTAATGAGGTACTACATAATGTATTGGATGCATAATATATGAACTAGGACATTCATTTTTGGAGTTTTTTTATACTCATTGCTTGGGATGATTTTAAGGAGGGGAATTTATTTTAAAATGTAGAAACCTTGGCAAATCTTACCAATCCTTCATATGCCAACTATAAATGTTTGGCGATATTTTTGTAAAAATATTCAAATTTATAA
>CBVK0102167566.1:0-15831 GCA_900067695.1 Picea abies
GATTTGGGATTACTACATTATTATCTAGGGATCGAAGTAGATCAAAAACCAAAGCACATTTTTATTTCTCAGAAGAAATATATTGGAGAACTATTGAGCAAATTTGATATGAAGGATTGTAATCCTGTTTCTACTCCAATGGAGCAGAATCTAAAGCTTACTTCAAATGAAGGTAGTGCATTTGAAGATCCAACAAAGTACAGACAGCTTGTTGGAAGTTTAATTTATCTTACTACTACTCGTCCTGACATAACTTTTGCTGTAGGAATACTTTCCAGGTTTATGCATCAGCCTTGTGAAGGTCATTGGACAGCAGCAAAACGAGTGCTCAAATATTTAAAAGGCACTCAATCATATGGCATCAAATATTCTAAAGTTTCAGACTTCCATCTCATTGGTTATTCAGATTCTGACTTTGACGGAGATAAAGAGCATGGGGTGTCTACTTCAGGTTATTTGATGAATCTTGGATCAGCAGCCATCACTTGGAGATCACGAAAGCAATCAGTTCCTGCTGATTCTACAACTGAAGCCGAATACGTTGCAGCAGCTCAAGCCACAAAAGAAATCATTTGGCTTCGGAAAATTCTTGAAGACTTGCAGGAGAAACAAATGACTTCAACGCCTCTCTTTGTTGACAATACTTCTGCAATACAATTGGCCAAAAATCCTAAATTCCATGATCGAACCAAACATATCAACACCAAATATCATTTGATTCGACATCATGTTGAGGCCAAAACCATTCATCTCAATCATTGTTCCACTTCAGAGCAAATTGCGGACATCTTTACTAAAGCTTTGGGTCGAGAGAAATTTGAAAAATTTCGCATGATGCTTGGGATGACAAATGTCCCTTCGGATTAAGGGGGGAATGTTAATTAATAACTAATCCGACGGCAAATTTCCCTTCGGATTAAGGGGGGAATGTTAACTAATAACTAATCCGGCAGTTTGTGTTGCGGTTTAATTAAATCGGCAGTTTAACTATATGTAACCATATCCGCCCGTAACTGTCCATAAATTGTCCGCCTCCACCTATATGTAATGTATCTGCATCCGTTTTTGAGAATAAGAAAGATTGATATGTTTCTCTGCGTTCTGTGTTAACCGTGGAGTTTTATCTGGCCTGTTATGCAACCATTGGTGGAGGTGCAAAAGTTGACAAAGAAGATGCAAATTTGGTGCCTTGGTCAAACTTGGCCGATGAACAAAACCTCGCTGCAATCAATAAGCAATTTCGCTGTAATTCCATCGAGATAACGTGTATTTATTATATAACTCTGAACAGATGCGTCATTTTCGCTCCCACGATTAGTTATTTAGGTATGGAGCGGAAGAGTATGGATGATTTTACACATATAATTACATTTGTATCTTGCATAGCAAAGAATGGGTGTGAGTCACTCAAATCATGCAGGCCTCAGAAATTTTGTGGGTCTAACAACAAAGTGTTTGTTCGCGGATTTGAAGAGTCTGTACTTTCTTATGTTAAAAATGGGTGTCCACCCGTGTATGAATTGGTATTGGAGAACGTAGTTGTAATTTAAAACTTTTCAGAAATTATATTTATTTATATTATTGTTGTTGTTATTTTTGTGTCTTTGTAATTGTGAAACAAGATGGTAAATAAAAGTAAGATGAAAAAAGTAAGTTTTATATTGAAAAATGTACAATTTTTTTGGTTTGTTTTAAAAAAGTGCATTTGTGCAAATTTAAAAAATGTGAAATGAGAGGTTAAGAGTTCCATTTAAAAACTAAAATGTAAAATTATTAGTTAAAAAAATCTCTAAAAAAATCTTTGAAGTTCTTTGTTGGCAACCACTAAACACCTAGCAAGTTGGCAAGCGTTAAGGCTCTGGTAGCAATCTCTTTAAAACTATTATCAGGGGTTTGTTGTCAATCCCCCATATTATGGGATAGAAACTTTGTTAGTTGTCAGGGGTCTGTTGTCAATCCCCCGCCCCATATTATGGGATAGAAACTTTGTTAGTTGCCTTTCATGATTGTCAAATAACTCTGAAGTTGGATACCATGATGAGGAGAAACCATTAAATCCCAGCGTTGCTTCCATCTACATCACGAGCGTTAATGCCTGGAGCTATCACGAGAGTTAATGCCTGGAGTTAATGAAGGTGGTGGATTAAGCGATGCTCTTAAACTCAATGCCCTCAAACTCCTCAGTAACTCATTTGATTCATCCCTTGTTATTATTGTTCAGTTATGAAGAGAGACTAGTTCCATCCTTAGAAATATTTTTCCCTTGCTTTTTTCATTCGCAATATGTTTGTCATAGCTTAATGCTCAAGTTGATGAAATTAAAATTATGCACTTAGCACAAAGGAAAATATTCAAGGCCCAACAAATACATTGAGCAACTGAGAGAGCTACATGCTAGTGGAATGGAATCCCCTAGTGTAGTCACAAAAATCGTTTTTTCTTGTAAGTTCCATATTTCTATAAAAAATATGACTCCATTGTATTTCTTGAAATTAAATGATAATCCTCTGGATTGGAGCTTAATACCCATAGATATTTTCGGTCTAAAGTGCCTTAATTGGTTGCAATTGTCAAACTCTAGCCTAACATGACCCATTTTTCCTTACATCACCAATCTAATAGAGCTTGGAAACCTAAAGATATCTTATAATTATTCCTTACATCACCAATCCAATAGAGCTTGGAAACCTAGGGATTACCCCATGCCACCATAATTTATTTGAGTTTCAATAGTTTTGAGGGGGGGAATGGATCAAGGAATCAACAAGGCCAAAAATATATTTGAACTCCTCATCCAAAACAATCAATGCTTAGGAGGTTCGCCTCTAGAAATTGGGCAGGCAATGCTCTTCGCTAGAGTAGATGCAAGCAATAATGGGTTCTCTATTGAATTGCTTGATGATATTGGAAACTCGAGCTTGTTGAATAGTCTACTTTTGCAGCATAACATGCTCTCGATCCATATACCTCATAAATTAGGGCTCTGTGAGGTTCTCACTGAAATAAACCTTGATGGAAATTGATTGAACGGTTTTATTCTTGCATCATTGGGATCCATAAAAGTACTTAATTCTATGAACCTCTCCAACAATCAACTCAATGGGAATATTCCAAATAGCCTTTCTTCATTGAAGCTCATCTTGATTTATTTTTCCAACAATCAAGGGATAAGGCTCATACCATTCATTGGTTGTCTTCATCACAGTTTTATTTTCGAAAGATTCCTTATTAGGCTAGGGCCTTGAAAATGTCCTCCATTGGTTGTTCTCCTATTTGAAGCTAGCGAAGACAATATCTCAATTGAGCCTCCTAGTGTTGACAAACTTCATCAACTTTTAGCAAGTCTCGAGTTTTATTAGCACTAGTTTGTGTTTTCTCATCAAAGGTGATGGACTACAACCATTGGTTGACATGATTTAGTTCATTTTGCCACAACCTTGTGCCATTTCCATTTGATTGAGGAAATTTACTTTCATTATCCCATTAGAAAGGAGGCAATTTGTGTCATGACATCCTCCTACCAAACAATCCAATCGTATTCACCTGTGGGTTTGGGTAAGAGATTCAAAACCCTTTTAATGCAACTAAAATAACTTTTTTATTTAGTTGATGCACATTTAAAACCAATAGGGGCTTCACTAATTGGTCAAGAAGGGATATTGATATGCCCCCACTAGGGTTCAATTCCAAAAAGAGTGTGTTGTATTTGTACCATGAAATAATAAGGTTTCCATACACTAGTTGTTAATTCATGTTGAGTGTGGAATTATCCATGCAATGTGGCATGGCATCCTATCTGTTGAGAGGTGGTGGATAGTTGATAGTTAAGTTTAGAGAAGCATCTCACAATACTTTCTAAATGTGACACATTTTAAGAGAAGACAAATCTTGTGCATTTGCATATTATGATCTCCCTAAGACAAAGAGAAGTTAATTACTTGGTGGTTTGAAAGAGTGGTCTCTCCTCAGACTTGGACAAGACTTGGACATGCCTTGCATTATCATTGTCGAAGTAGAAGGTATTATTTTCAAGCAACATGGATGGATTTACTCTCTTAACAACCCTTTCATTTCCCTTTTGAAACTTGGACAATGTAGACCATAATTTAGAATCTTTCTTACTGTATTTATTAGAATGATACAACCCAATCTAAGTTGCTTTGAGAGCATTTTAGACAATTTTGTCACAATTAGGCATCTAGATGGCATGCCTTCTTTGTTTTTCATGAGCCTCCACCATCTTACATAACATTTTATCCTCTATGTTAGAAGTATCCTTTTAATCAACTCATGGTAAATTGTTTTTAACCTTGAGTTAAGTTTTCATTCTTGAGTGTAAACAATACAACTAAAATTTTCCGACAAACTCAAGATTCAAAAAAGATCTCCACCACATTTAAGTCAAAGAAAATAACCGTAGTTAGAAATAATAATATAAACACATACAAATTTTATTGGAATGGAGTTAAACATTTTTTTTTCATTTTTTCTAGAGGTGGGAGAAGAAAAATTGGTCGTTCTCCATGATTTTCCTTCCGAGAAGAATTTTGTGGAGCATTATCATCGATCGATCTGACGATTTGTTCATCGATGAAATAACAAGGGATGCAATATACTTTCAAAAGGGAATATGAGAGTAACCATGAAATAACACAACCAACCACTTGCTTCCAACGCACAAACTCCATTACATTGTACTGTGAGAGTTTCTAAGGAGGAATCTAAGGGTTTGGGCATATAATTGATATAAAATGTGTAGCCTATAAAGGTAGCATGTAGGTAGTGCAACTAGCCTAAAGGCAATGCGACCATGGAAAATATGGGCATCATCATCGATACGAAATGTGTAGGGAAGGTGGCTTAGAGGCAGTGCGACCAAAGAGAAAGTAGCTTAGAGGTAGTGCAACCAAAGAGAGGGAAGTTTCCATGGAGTGAAAAAAGTGTTGTGGTTAAGAAGAAATAAGGTTTTTTGGTAGCTTGTGTATAGGGTGGTCGAGGGTTTTAATATTAAAGGCTTTCTCATATCTGGAATTCAGTGTGTTTTCGTCATATCCAAATTGATCAACCTAAGTGTTGGATTAATTCCACTCTTTATCTAATGGAATGGTTTGAACATAATAGTACTACTCATGTTGGGAATGGTTAGTAGAGAGAGTCAACTAAAACAATCAAATAATTGCAAAAATTGTAAGTTATTGTCCTTGTGAGTTTTGTTATCATTATTTTAATTTTTTTGGAAAAATTTTGGTTACAATATGGCTTTAACATATACTTTCAATATCTGGCAGCTTGTGTTTAGGGTAGTTGAGAGTTTAAAAATCTAAAACAATAAATTCATTGAAAAAAACAGTAAGCTATTATCCTTGTGAGTTTTCTTATTGTTTTTGTTTTTGGGTGCATAAGTGTGGTTACAATATGGCCTTAGAATATAATGGTTTTCGATAGCTTGTGTCTAGGGTGGTTGGGGGTTTAAAGATCTAAGACAATCAATTCATTGCAAAAACATGTAATTTATTATCCTTGTTAGTTTTTTTATCAAGATTTTTAATTTTTTGGGGGCACAATTTTGGTTACAACATGGATTTGGCATATTCCTTCAATATGTATGAATGATATAAAATAGACAATGTAACCTATAAATAAACAACTTATAACCCATAAAGAAGTAATTTTTACACCAAATATTGTAAGCCAACAATATTATATTCAATTGTACATTTGATGCTACATTTGAGAATTTTGGAAGCTACCTCATAAATTTTAGGTCATTTAGGTGCAAATATATAAGTTCAAAGTCGTTATAGTTGTTAATAATTCGACATTGTGGTTGAAAAAGGTTCAGAATGTTACCTTACCAGAGCTTATATATAAATATATATGCAATAGTAAATCATTTTGATCATGAACATCATCCTTACAAAGTCATTTGGTGAAATTTACCTTTGATTGCAGCCTACTCAAATCACATATGCACGGGGTCACGTTGTGATTTGAGGAAAGTAGAGGAAAGTAATGTGTATACAAGTCTACAAGAAACATTTTAGGATGAGATTGAATAATACTCTAACTGAATATGAAATTCTCCACCCAAATCAAGATAAGATGGGCAGGAACCTTAATAACCCAAATGATTTGTGAGTGAAATTGTAATCATGGAAATCTAGTTTTGGGTTAAGTAATTACCAATGATCATTTATGCAATTAAAATATCTTATGACACTATTGTTTTATCCTCGTTTTTTATTCTTGACACTGCTAGTTTTCCTTCTTCCCCTTTCTCTCAAATCATTTGAAATTAGTCAACATTTCTCTTTTTCTTATGTTTTTTCTTGACTTTTTAGTATACGAGTATTTTTTATTTCAACATATTTTGTTTCCCCAATTCATATTAGTTTCATTTCCCAAGACATAATTTCTTTAATGGGTAGGAGACTTGAACATTTTTTCATCCCACCTCCATCAAATGCCCATATTTAGGTCACCTCTCATTCCCCCTTCTTGATACTTTTTCTCATATCAAGAGATTTGAGAGGATGTTTGGGTGATGAGTATCAACAAAACGACACGGAGTTCTTCATTCCCTGGATTACCACTTGGATGACCCTTTTAACCATGTTTTTTGTACAGGTTTTCCATATGCTTGGTTTCATCACACTATTTACTCGATCTATAAATTAGTTCCCATTTTATATCCAAACAACTACAAAATTATCATGGTTGGTGACACCTTCTTCAAGATTTATGTTGTAGTCCTTCATATGAAGCTCTCTATAGATATTGAGAGGATACTTCTTAAATCTAGGGGGAAAGTAAGGTTTATTTATGCACATCAAACCACGGATCACATCCTTACACTCTGATTCATCATTGAGGAGGCATGAAATCTCTCTTTGAAAGTCTATTGCTTCTTTGTAGACTTTCAAAAATATTTCAACTCGGTTCCCTATGAGGCTTTCTTCCAAAGACTCAGAGGTATTGGTATTTCCAAGAAACTCTTAAATTCCACTAGGATCTTATATGAGTAGGTTATTAGTCCTCCTGCATTGCACATGGGATGTATAACTTTATTAGGAGTACCATTGAGGTCAAGCAGAGGTTCCCCTTGTCCCCAACCCTTTTGGTATCTATATAGATGAGCTTGAGTCTTTTCTGAATGATCATATATAGGAGAGAGATGGATATAACCTCCATCGGGTCTTTATTTATATCCTTCTCTTCGTCAATGAAGTGGTACGCTTCGCCACATATATGGAGGGGATTCAAATATAGATATATGATTTGGCACTTTTTTGTGATCTTCGATAATTGATGGTCAACTTGAGTAAAACCAAGGTGATGATCTTCAATGGGTCGAAGAAGGTTCTATTGGATAATTGTTTCCTTTTTAGAGGAGATGAGATTCAAATCACCAACGCTTATACTTATTTTGGGGTGCGATTCTTAGGACCTCACTTTAGTCTTCGACATGCTCTTCATTCTTGTGTCAACAAAGGTTATGGATCCTTAGATTCTCTTGAGAGATAGTGTTTCCAACATTAGTTTTAGGATATTCAGTCCAATATGTCTCTTATGGAATCTCTTATCTGTCCCATGGTCCTTTATGGCTTAGAGGTTTGGGGACCTTTTTTACTAAATCTTGATTGGGCTTCATTTGAGTGTAGATACTTATCCTTCGACACATTATTAGATAGAAGAAAAAAATACCCCAACACATCATCCTTGTAGAGGTTAGTGCCTGACCCTTCTGGCTTGAGACTATTTTCCTCCTTGTTTCAGTTTTGTACCACATTTGGAGTTTCATCGACTCAACAAAGGGTTGAGATTGATACTTGTACCTGACCTATTTCTCATCAAAGTACACTTCCTCATCTAGTCCTCATGGTCATACTAGATGTTGGTTTATAGGTTGAGAGGACACTTAACTTATGTCTAAATTCAGGCTCCTTGCATCTAAAACCCTAACACCAATTAGCCCCTAGGTCTAGCTCCATTAGTTTTTGATATTATGCTTTATGATAGGACCATTCTTGGAACAATGGGAAGTTACTAGGAGGTTCCCAAGGAGTTATTTCCAAAGCATTGTCGATTCTTGTCAATATGGGAAATGGAACCACATTTAGTTTGCATACTTCAATTTTTTGAATCCCACACTTGCCATAATGTCTCTCACCCATTTAATATGTAATTCATGGCATCCCCACTAATACAATAAATAATGGGAACAAAACACATAATTAAGTATTGAATATAAATCTCTCAACAATCCAGCAATCTTGTACAAGTTTGGTCAAGTTCATCATAAAGACAAAGCATAGTTTTTCTTTGTTTCACATAAAACTATTTAATGATTATTTAATGTCTAACTTGTATGTTCCTTTAGTTGTGTGTTTCTATGGATCTTGGGAAGCTCAAAATCACAAACATCTTAAACTAAATAATAAGCAATTATGGATGCAGTTATGTTATATTTTCATGTCCCTCAAATCCTATAAAACAAGTAGGATATCATCATTTCTTTTATAGTATTTTGATAGAATTATCACCCTTCAACAAAGGCCACAAGATATACTACAATTTCTTCTTTCCTAATGAGATCCAAAATATAAACAACCATACCATGAAATATCCACACAATAAAATATAACACACCAAAGGGTACCCCTTGGCACCTTCACTAGCATCATAAAGTGTACAATATAATCTCCTTCTATATTCTCTACATCAAGCACTCCAAGTGTACTAGGGTTTCCAAATTCCATAAAACCTTATCAAGATCAAGTTCTTCTTTACTCCTCTAATGTTTCTCCAAAACTCTCTAGAGCTTATGTTGACTTCTTAGGACAAAACCCTAACCCTAGTATTCTTGTGAATTTCTTGAAGAACTCTAATATTGAAGACAACGAGAGCAAATGAAAATGAGGAAGAGTATAAAATAGTGAAGTATTCTCAAGTTTTGTTATGGTTAATGGAAATTTTCTTCAATCTTGCTAATAGTATTATACAATTAGGTCATGTACACATTCCACTCATCCTATAAATTCCTAGGTTTTGAGAATGGGCATTAGCTCCCTCTCATCATCACCCCAATCCCTAGATTGTTAGAAGTCCATGTGCTTCTTATACTCATGTGATTCTTATAAATACAACACCTATTTGGAAACAATTCCTCTCACGAAATCCCTTCTAATATGGTGTAACAATGCTAGGGTTTCATTAAAGCATGTAAAATAATTATGAAAAGGGTTTCATTAAATCATGTAGAGTAATTATGACAAGATTCCATCCAATACGATCCATATGGATGAAATACAATCCATGTCTACTACTTGGGCATAAAGTTCCTTCTTGAGGGAAGGGGAACAAAGGAAAAAATGTTGTTCATTGACAAGAAAATGCATTATTACATTACGCCCACAATCTGGGAGGAAATTCATATCTTTGCAAGTGTTCTCAACAAATAAGACACTATTGCTCACTACTACTCCTCTATCGCCTCCATATTCTTCATCTTCATCACCGACTCTACCATCATCTTCACCGCCAACTCCGCCATGATGTTCTCCATTGATGTTGTTTTCGTCAGTCCTGTGTTTTTTAAAAGTCATAGAGAATTTTGGGAAGAAGTGAGCACATGTGGTATCATGAATTTGGAGGAAGGTATTGGATGGAGTAATACTCTACAATCAACATGTGATCTTCAGTTTAAAATATGAATGGCTCTTACCTGTCAACTTTTTAGTGTCAGAGGAAAAAATTTTAAAATTTAAAATTTCCTTGGTTTGTTTCTACAAACCAAGAAGGACAAGGTTTATTGGCTCATTCTGACATCATTGAGATTTGTATCAGCATGGATGGAATTTAACACAACATTGAGACCATGGATTTACACAACATCAATTTGTTGTTATGTTATATTATGCATTTCATATGTGACCCACTGCCTCTCCTATGGAGGCCATAAGTATACTCTTTGGGAAAGTGGGTGGAGAATTTAAAATCTTCCAATGACATACAACTAAAGATAGAAAAGGGAAATATATGTGCAACCATTGCTCGAGGTGAAAAAGTTGACAAAGAAGGTGCAATTTTGGTGCCTTGGTTAAACATGGTGGATGAACAACACCCCATTGCAGAAGACCTCGAAGACCCCATTGCAGAAGAAGACACTTCCATTTACAAACAATTTCGTTGTTATTCCATATACATAACATGTATTTATTAGTACCTCTAAACATATGCAACATTAACACTCCCACAATTAGTTATGTACGTGTGGAGTGTAAGAGTGTGGGTGATTTTTCACATATAATTACATTTGTTTCATGCATAGCAAAGAATGGTTGTGGTCACTCAAATATTTTGGGCCTAAGAAATTTTGTGGGATTAAGAAATTCTGTGGGCCTAACAACAAAAGGTTTGTTCACGGATTTGAAAATTTGCTACTTTCTTATGTACAAAGTGGGTGTCCACCCGTGCATGAATTGGAATTGGAGAACATAATTGTCACTTAAAACTTTTCAGAAGTTATATTTACTTACATTATTGTTGTTATTTTTATGCAGTTTTAATTATGAAACAAGATGGTAAACAAAGGTAAGATGATAGGTTAATAAATTTATTTTTAACGTTCTATATTGTAAAATGTACATTTTTGTGGTTTGTTTTTAAAAAGTACATTTGTTTAAATTTTAAAAATATGAAATGATTAGTTAAAAGGTTTCTTAAAAAATCTTTGAAGTTCTTTGTTGGAAAGCACTAAACACCTAGCAAGTTGGAAAGGGTTAAGTGTCCCGTAGAAATCTTCTTAAGTGTATTTCCAGCGGCTTGTTGTCAATTTCCCATATTATGGGATGGAACCTCTGTCAATTGCCTTTCAATATCGTCATATAACCCCAAAGTTGGATACCATGCAGAGGAGAAACCATTAAATACCATTAATGCTTCCATCTATATCAGGAGAGTTAATACCTAAAGCTAATGAAGTTGGTGCATTAAGGGATTAGACATCTACCATCGTGCATTTAATGTAGCTTCCACACCCAAGATCTTAAACTCAATTCCCTCAAACTCCTCAACAACTCATTCCATTCATCCTTTGTTATTATTTTTCAGTTGTGAAGGAGAGGAGACCAATGCCATTCTTAGAAATATTTTTCCCTTGCATTTGCAATATGTTTTTCATAACTTAATGCTCAATTTGATGAAATCAAAGTTATGTGTAGAATAAAGGAAAATAAACCAGACCAATGAATGCATTGAAAAACAATGGGAGCTCTACTTATTTTCCATGCTAGCGGAATGGAATCCCATGTAACACTACCAGTTTAATCATAAATCAATATGGAACTTTGCCTAATTTTCCTCACTTAACTCCCTGCAAAGTATAGACTTGTCGAAGAATAATTTTTCTTGTAAGTTCCATGTTTCTATCACAAATATGACTCAATTGTATGTCTTGAAATTAAATGATCATTCTTTTGATTAGATCTTAATATACACATAGATATTCGACCTAAAGTGCCTTAATTGGTTGCATTGTCAAACTATAGCCTGACATGACCCATTTTTCCTTACATTGCCAATTTAATAGAGCTTGGAAACCTATATATATCTTATATTTATGCCTTACGTCACCAATCTGATAGAGCTTGGGAACCTAGATATCTCTTATAATTATTTAATATGAACTATACCAAAAGAAATTATAAGGCTTACGAAGTTGTATCAATTGGAACTCTGTGATAATTATATTATAGAAGAGATACCTTCAGGGTTTCAAAACTTCAAATCATTGAGGCATTTTTATGCCTTTAAGAACTCATTTAATGGGACACTCTATGATATTGAAAGCTTGAACAACTGAATATATCTTCACCTCTATGAAGAAAACATTCCAAGGCAAGTACCCAATGAGTTTGGTGATTTCCAATATTTGTCAAATTTATCTCTGTATAGGATTGATTTTACTAGCCCATTACCCCAATTGTAATTTTTTTGATTTCAACAGTATTGATGTTAAATAATGGTCTCACTTGTATTTTTCCCCCTTATGTGTGCAAAATGGGTGAATTGGTTTTCTTTGTTTCTCTACAAAATGTATTTGTAGGTGATATTCCCAAACCATATGGGGACTTTCCAATCTTAAATCACTTTAAAGTAAGCAATAATATTTTGACTACTAAAGTGCCATCCAGTCTCTAGGGATTACCGCATGCCACAATAATTTATTTGAGTTTCAATATTTTGAGGGGGGAATGGGTCAAGGAATCAACAAGGCCAAAATTCTATTTGAACTCCTCATCCAAAACAATCAATGCTTAGGAACCTCACCTCCAGAAATTGGGCAGACATTTCTCTTTGTTAGAGTATATGCAAGCAATAATGGGTTCTATGGTGAATTTCTTGATGAAATTGGAAAATTGAGCTTGTTTAATAGTCTACTTTTGCATCATAACATGCTCTCTATCCCTATACCTCATAAATTTGGGCTCTGTGAGGTTCTCACTGAAATCAACTTTGATGGAAATTGATTGAATAGTCATATTCCTACATCATTAGGATCCATACAAGTACTCAATTCTTTGAACCTCTCCAACAATAATCTCAGTGGTAGATTCCAAATAGAATTTCTTCATTGAAGCTCATCTTTCTTGATTTTTCCAACAATCAATGGATAAGGCTTGTACTATTAATTGGTTGTCTTCATCAAAAAGTTATTTTCAAAAGATTCCTTATCAGGCTAGGGCCTTGAAAATGTCCTCCATTGATTATTCTCCTATTTCAATCAAACTCAAGATTCAGAAAATATATCTTCTTCATTTAATTCAAATAAAATAACCATAGTTAAAAATAATAATATAAACACATATTAATTTTATTGGAATGGAGTAAAACGTTTTTTTTAATTTTTTTCTAAAGTTGGGAGAAGCAAAACTAGTCGTCCTCCTTGATTTTCCTTAAAGGAATAATTTTATGGAGCATTATCATCAATCGATATGAAGATTTTTTCATGGGTGAAAGAACAAGGGATGCAAATTCTAGTAAAAAGGGGAGAATGAAACCTAGGTAAGGTTTTTCTACAATGGACCTATGGCCCTCTCCACTAACGCGACCAACCATTTCCTTCCAATGCACAAACTCTTTTACATTGCAGTGTGAGAGTTTCTAAGGAGGAATATGAGGGTTTGGGAATCTCATTGATCTAAAATTTGTAGTCTGGGAAGCTAGCATAGAGGTAGTGCAACCAACTTAGACTTAGTGTGACCATGGAAAATATGGGCATCATCATTGATACGAAATGTGCAAGGAAGGTGGCTTAGAGGTAGTGTGACGAAAGAGAAAGTGGCTTAGAGGTAGTGCAACCAAAGAAAAAGAAGTTTCCATGAAGTGAAAAAGTCATTGTGGTTAAGAAGAAAGAAGAGTTTCTGGTAGCTTGTCTGTAGGGTGGTCGAGGGTTTTAAAATTAAAGTCTTGCTCGTCTCTGAATCCAGTGCATTTTCATCATATCCAAATTGATCAGCCTAAGTTTTGGTTTAATCCCACTCTTTACATACTGGAATGGCTTGAAAAAAATAGTGTGTCCCTCCATTACTCATGTTGGGGAATGGTTAGTAGAGATATCCAACTAAGACAAACAAATAATTTCAAAAATTGTAATTTATTATCCTTGTGAGTTTTGTTATCATTATTTCAAATTTTTTGGGAAAAAAATTGGTTACAATATGGATTTAACATATACTTTCAATATATGGTAGCTTGTGTGTAGAGAAGCTGAGGGTTTAAAAATTTAAAACAAAAAAATCATTGCAAAAAATAGTAAGCTATTATCCTTGTGAGTTTTCTTATCGGGTTTTTTTTTGGTGCATAATTGTTGTTACAATATGGATTTAGCATATAATGGTTTTTGGTAGCTTGTGTCTAGGGTAGCCGAGGGTTTAAAGATATAAGAAATTCAATTCATTTCAAAAAATTGTAATTTATTATCCTTGTTAGTTTTTTTATCAAGATTTTTAATTTTTGGGGGCACAATTTTGGTTACAATATGGCTTTTACATATGCCTTCAATATGTATCAATCATATACAATAGACAATATAACCTATAAATCAATAACATATAACCTAGAAAGAAACATTTTTTACACCAAAGATTGTAAGCCAAAGAGTATTCTTTAATAATGAAACATTTATCACAAATTTGTTAATAGACCTCTCAGATTCCATTTCTTATACTCTAAAATTTTGGTATTGTTACGAGGAAAATATCTCTATGGCTAGGGGTAAACCACAACAGATGAAAATGACTACAGAGATCGACTCTAATCTCAAGTATGCTATATAAAAAAATATGCTAGCAAGACAAGATAAAAGGCCTACCTCGTCCAAACATTCGATGAAGTCCACCGTTGAGCACTTGACCCAAAGCAATATACCTGCAACTAGTCCTCAACAACCAATAAACACAAGAATATGGCGATAATAGATCATGTTAGCACATTCGGTAGCATAATCCATCAACATTCATAACAAATATGCCCATGGAATAACAATTCAAATATTCGCAAGATATTAATTGGACGAGAAAAGAGTATTTCCATTAAAATGTAATCAACAGAAGTGAATGAATTACAAACTTTCGTGTCGGCACGGTTCGGAACCGAGAAACTAAGTTCCTTCCAGCTGGGCCTCCACCACTTCAATCCTCCACCAAAGGAAATCTCATATAAGAGAGACAATGAAGTCCTCAATCAATAAGGGAAGAGGTGTTCAGACTTAAAGGACAAAGGGATGTAGACTCAATGTGAAGTGAATAATTTCTCCAGAGTAACTTTTCTCTCAAAGTTGAATTTTTCTCCTCTTTTCCATAGCTCGAATTTGGCCCATTTGTAGCCTTCAAGTGGAATTGAAGGGTTGAGTCGGAACGTTTCCAGTATATGGAAGGCCAAGGATCATAGATCTCGTGACGTGACATGGAAACCCAACACCATTTTTAATTTTGGGCACAAATCATGATGTATGCGGGCTTTAGTGGTTCAACCTGTGTATACACATGTTGTAATATAGGCAGGGCGCATATATATGGAAAAATCATGTTTTTAGCTCTAGGATTTGCAAAAGGGGACTTCAAGTCTGCATAGGGAAATGGAAAAAGGCCCTATGTGCAAGTTTACATAGGATGAGGAAAATCTTGCTATAACAAATGCCACCTAATGTGTGAGGTCAGAGGAGTAACTTCGATGGTCGAAATACATTATAATACCCAGAAGTGGATTAATGGGGACCCATCTGGAAGAACTAGTTTCTCATTACAATATGTACTGACTTTGCATACATGACTGCCAATTTAAATTACATTGCATATCCATGTGAAATTATACCAAACAACTTTCCATGGCCATGAATAGGCAATACAAAGGTGGCTACATGCCAAAGGTTGTCATAGTCACAAACAAGGCCCAGTAAAACTAGTCTCAAAATCAATCTAAAGATATATGTATACAATGGAGTACAATCTGATATCCCATGATCACTAAAGTCACATAGGTACTATTCCAATGAAAGGTAGCAACAGCTCAAGAAAGTTGTGACTATAAAATGATGTCTTCAAGTCTTCTACACAATCTGCCAAAGGTGCAAGTATACATCATGTGAATAAAGGATTTGAGGTTGAACACAATGATACTTCATTTGATTACCGGTCATTGAGGTATATCGTTAACAAATGAGAGGCAGCCTACCGATGATGGAAGTAGATATCAAGGCACCAAGTTCATTCTTACAAGTGTGAATAAAGGATTTGGGGTCAAACACTTGAAGAATCCATCGATCAGGAT
>CBVK0102167567.1:0-10879 GCA_900067695.1 Picea abies
TACATTGATGTATTCCCAACTGTCGATGGCAAGAGAACCTGCCACTAATGATTGCAAGCCTCTAAGTACTCATAGGAATCTAGGTCTCGTTTCCAGAATATATGAGCTGAAGTCGATGGAAGGAGACCCACTGAAAGGAGAGAATTAAGGCATCTCTCATCATTCAGCATGAGGTACAAAGCAGGATCTTGATGATTTGGAGGAAATCAGACGAGGAACATCTTCACGAACCAACTACCCTGTGCATCTTTTGCATGTACCAGGTGCAAGAGATACACGAAAAAGACCCTTTGAATAGTAGCCAATAAGGAAAACTGTTGACAAAGGCGAGGAAACCACCAATAAGGCTAATGGAATCCAAGAAACTACACAAATCCCAATGTGTGAATATATGTCTTGCCGTCGAAAACAAGGGAAACCACCCAGTCAATGACCAATGATGAAATGTCGACTCTTGGGTTCAAGGTTACCTACCAATAAAGACAGTAGGACCAGGGTGCACAATAGGACTACAAATTCATGTGACTCTGAGACAGACTGAGGGTATGGCCGACATGCAAAGTCAAGAGTTATAAGGAATGGCCGACATAGGTTGATAAACATCCTTTGAACAAGAGCATGAGACATACGGAAGACTCTGGCATCATAGACTCAATGATGAAATTTTGAAATGCACGAGGCATGAAATCAAACTCTCCATAGGGACTGGAAGAGTAACCAGTCAGAGGAGTAAACTCTATGTAATGAGCTCAACTTCCTAAGGTCATGCTAAACCCAAAATTATGATGACAAGTGGACTCAAAAAATTTGTGCTCTATTCAAAGGTGACACGACTGCTACCAATATAATATAATACTCCCTTCCCGGCTGTCTTTTTTTTTTGTTTTTTCATTGTCAAATGAATGTTATGATATAGAGGAGGAAACAAGTGTCGCAAGTAATCAAAACTAGTTCCAGTAGTGGAACATACCTATGCTCAATGCAAGGAGGTGTATGCGGGAGATGGACACTCGGGGGAATGTTTCCTCCTGGGTATAGGGTGTCAAGCTGTGAAGGATATAAACAAGGATTTGCTTGGTTGAGGATGAAAATATGTTGAGGTAAACAACTTATAACGCAAAGCGAGAACCGGCAATAGGAACAATACTCCAAGAAAGAGCATGAGATGCAATCACAACTTAATGCCAAAAAATGTCATTTTTCGTAATATTAGTCTACTTGGTTTGAAAAAGGGATAAACTTGCACCAAATAGATGTCCTTTAAAATCCAATTTACGAGTGTGAAAGAGACAATTTCACTCAACAATCTTTTCGCTTTTTGAAAACGAGTCGGAAAAGAGCTTAAATCAAACTCGCTTGGGATTCCTCTAGGTATAGGTCAGCGTGTTTATGAGTGATAAATGAGGTTCAACATAAATTCATGTATTAGCCATAAGGGACTCTCGGTCCTATGGAAAAAAACTTTGCATGGGCACCGAATGAAGTAAAGGATCTAACTAGGGTACCCATGTTTGGTAAGTCTCTACCATTCGATAATGACACTTCTAGTAGTAGATGGAATGTTTTGTGTCACTATAAAATGGGTTTGTACCTAAGGCATATGAATGGCAGTCATAGGATGATGCAAGTGTGCATGATGGAATGGATACCTATCCTATATGTTGGGTTGTGAAAATACATTTCCAAAGTTACGAATGGGTGACATAACACTAAAAACCGCAAGAATCCCTAGACAAAACTACAAAAACCAAGTCAATCCACTATCGTATTATTCCATTAGGCGAAAATATTATCTCAAACCATGCAAAGTGGGTAAAAAATTGCTATAAATAGTAAAAAAAAAAAATTACCATACCATTTGTATTTTTTACCCAAACAGTGGATTTTGGACCAAATTACCTCTGAAGTTCAACTGGTGATTGCAGGAGCTACGAGTGATGAAATCGACGATCGTCTAGACCAGGTAATTCATCTTCCCCTCCTCTTTCTTTTCAATGGATTAGATTTTGTATTTAGGTTCCAATTTTTAAGTTATTTAGGGCGCAAACTATAATTTTAGGTGTATGCGGGCTACAATTCATTGGGTCGTGTATACGCATGATTATACATGGTTGTCTAAAATACATCCTGCATATACTCAGCCCTATACGTGACTGTGAATGCTACAACCTACATATATGTCTGTAAACATTGTTTTTTAGTGATTGCTAACTCAAAAAATGATTTTTCTCTTGTAGGATGGTGCTAGAGTGGAGGGAAAGGGAACATGAGGTAGATGTTGTTGTGGAAAGAGATCTAGGGGCCCAAATGGCCTTGAAAATATGTGGTTTGTATAATTTTTGGGCTCTTAAAGGGATGAGGTCCCAAGTGAGATTGCTACAGTTGCTTGTGGATTACTGGGATCCAGATAGTGAGAGCTTCAACCTTGATGGAAAACCATTAAGGATTGAATTTGAGGACATTTATTTCTTGATGGGGTTGTCGCGTCGAGGTGAGGTGGTCAACCTCAAATCCTAAGGAGCTAGGAGCGTTATGAAAATAGAGGAATACATAGACGCTCATTGTATTGCGGGACCAAGAAGGTCGGGAGTCAACTTCCCATCCGAGTGATAAACAATCTAAGCCTCAAGATTGTTGTCCTCATTTTGACACAGATCACAGGATCAGCCTATTTGCACCAGGCATCGAGGCTACTTATGTTCTAATCCATAGAGTGCTTGAGATCTACAACGTATGACTGGTGCACCTCACTACTGGCTAACATGAAGAGACAGTTGATAGAATGCAAACAGGGTGGTAAGAGGAATTTCAGGTTCGCTTCTATCTTGTGTAGCTTTTTGTTCGAGCGAGTTCTAGGTTTGGGACCTAGAGTTGAGATCATTTCACGTGGACCTCGCGATCCAACCATGGCACGATGGACCGAGGTGATGAGACAGTAGGGGGGAGGTAGGGTGCCCACACCCTACAACGATGACTTCTTCTACTGGTGGAGATGGCAGGTCATAGCTCTGGATGACTACCCTTATGCAGGGATGGACTTCAGAGGGGACCCTGACATGTCATTACCACTAGGGATTGCCTACGGGAACATAGGTATGTCAAAGTATTTTAAAGATTTCCATTTTTTTTGTATTTTTTGTATAGGAAAAAAAAAATTTGGATGACGTTTAAGTACTAAATAGACATTTATGTGATGCAGAATTAGGTCCACGATGGTCGAAGGGGCTTCCATGACATCGTCGAAGGCACCGGGGAGATGAGGTAGTGGGAGGAGAGGCAAAGAGAGTCCTTCAAAACATGCAGGGAAACCTGTCTCGTTTGACACAAAGGATTCTGATGGTTCAGGTGGAGGATCTGTCGGAGGCTATCAAACGGTAGGTGGTAGGCATGCCCCAAGCTTGGTTGTGACTCTTCTAGCATCTCGCAAACACCGTAGTTTTCTATCATGACACTCATCTGGAACCACAAGTGTATATGTCATGACTTTTTTATTATTGACTGTATACATGTATTGAGGGTGTTGGCCCCAATTTTGTACTATAAACATCATATTTTTCAAAATATATATAAAAACAAGGTTCTTCAGCTTTACTTATGTTACAATGTGTACATTGATGAGAATGTTTTATTTTCTTTAGTTATGTGACAAATGAAAATCTAAAATGAAATCAGCATATGCATCAGATACATAATTAGAACTCCTAGGTATGTGATGATAAGTAATAAAATCAAACTGCCGTTATAAAAGTCGTACCCGTAGAAATCGTCGAAGTAACGTAGGGTCACACACACGATAATTGTTGTTCAACTAACATACTACTAAATGGGAATCCAGGAGAACCTCCAAAGAGTGAATACCATGCGAAATGGAATCCCGCAAAAGTTCTATAACGATGCTATACCCAGCCACATTATTCATGGATGGCCCTAGGCATATGCCACCTGAAGACACTAGTAGACCCTCGGGTGAGTAAAAAACCCAAGTGGTGAAAGCCAAGTTCCGTGTGTAATGACTGGCTCCATCTACAAATCCTAAGTAGACCGAAGACTTCGTTGACATCTTCCAACCAAGGGAAAACTTGATAAGCAAGTTGAAGATGAAAATAAAGGGAAAAAATATATACACTAAATTACATTAGTATACAAAGAGTTATGTCCAAGCTTGGGGCTCAAGCTTAATATCTTTTCAAATAGAGCCCCTTCCTGGGCTCAACCAACATGTTTCCTTCATAATATTCTAATTAATAGGCTCCTTTTTCTAATACATGTCACACAATATAGGGACGATGCCACATGGGTTTGAACTTGCTTGCCCCCAGTGGTTCTTTGGCTTGATCATATAAAAGGAAAAAGTCACCCTCAGTGTACAATCAAGGACAGACAGACTTATCATATTGAACCTTGACATGTCTTTTATTCACTTCGACATTTGTAGAGGCATCTTGACGTTGCTAATCCAGACTCTCTAGGTGTACGAGGCATTGTTTGAAATCATAAGTTCCAGGTAGGAGCGCAATTGCCAATCTAAGAGATCGAATTTTTCATTCAATAGGTAATATCGACTCCACACTGTCTACTAACTAGAAAGGAGAAAAAACGGTAGCAGACTTGACTGAGGTTCGTTATTCCCAAAGTGCGGGATATAGCATGATATGCTTGTCATATTTGCTCTGGATGACAGTTTTCTGCAAAATGGTCTTGAGAGACTTGTTCATGGCCTCTACCTATCCATTTTCTTGGGGGTAGTAAGGGGAAGAATGAACATTCTTAAACCCCAGTTTAGATGATAATTCTTCCATCATTTCATTCTCAAAGTGACTACCATGATTAGTGATAATCTCACTCGGGATTCCAAACCTGGTTATAATTTGATTGAATACGAAGAAGGCGACAGTCTTCCTATCGGATTTAACTATAGGCATGGCCTTGTCCCACTTAGTAAAGTAGTATACATCCATGATGATGTGTTTATTCCCCTTAGCCGAAGTTGGGTTGCAATCCACAAAGTCCACCCCCCACTTGGTGAAGGGACCGATAGTGATGAATGGATGGAAAGGGGTTGGATGCAAGCACATTTTTTGAGTGAAAACCTGGCAGGGTTTGTTGATATTATGGTAGTTGTGGGAGGTATTTACCTCCACGTGTAAACCTGACAAGGATAGAATACTCTGGGAAGCAAGAAGAAACCCTAATGAGTTGGCTAATAACCTTAGAAGACTTTTCGGCTCAAGAAGATAATTTATATTAGGTTATTAGCCTCCAAGAGAAGAAGTCGGCCAAAAATAATAATATATACTGAATAGACAGATACCCAGAATGAGAAGTCAGCCTAGGCAGTTAGCCAGAATTAGTATAAATACAGGAGGCCAGTTCTCATTTTGGCAGGCAGTCTCAGAATTGTAGTGCCCAGTCTTGTGCGCAGGTTTGAGGAGAACTGCCATTGCAGTTGCTGCAGCTAGCAGATCACGTTTGGCTTGGACTATCTCTTGGCTAGGGTTTGGAATATATGATCAGCTCTTTTTGGTGCACTATCATTAGGGAAGGGTGTGCTACCCTTTGTTTGGCTATCTATCCTAGGGTTTGCTTCCGGAATGATTCTCTGCCAAGGTTAAGGTGCTCAGAGGGTGGCGTCAGCCTATGTTTGGGTGACAAGGGCATTTTCAATGGTAAAACGAGCACACATCTTTCATATTCTAACAGGGGTGACGCTTCTTAACCACTTCAACACAATCTTTAAAGATAGAAGACCAAAAATAACCGGCTCACAAAAAAAATTGGGTTGTCACAAGCCCAAATAGATGACCACCACAGACCCCACTGTGGAAATTGTTTAGAACAGACTCATCTTCTTTGTGATTTAAACAACGACACAATATATTTTCTACTCCTCGATGATACAAAGTGTCGTCGACGATAAGGTAGTTCTTAGCTTGGTATCGTATATGTTGTCGGTCATCTCATGAGAGATGCTAAGGGAAATTCAAGGTTTGAAGATAGAGAACAATATCTCCATACCAATGGTCGGACGACAAGACAAGGAAAATGTGTTCATCCGCAAATGAATCAACATGAATAACATCCTCGTCTAATCGAGGGAAGTTGGATATTAACTCTGCAAAGACTAGTGATTTCTTGGATTTAGCAAAAGAGAAATCGAGATCAAATTCTTGTAAAATGACGATCCATTTATTGTACTTTCCCCCTATGATACGCCTGGTAAGGACGTATTGAAATGGATTGACATCAACAACCACAATAGTCTTGCAAAGCAATATATAATGTTGTAATCGTTGGAATGCGTGAATGGCAACCAAAGCTAGCTTTTCAACGTGAGAATATTTGAGTTTATGACCGACTAAGTTTTGAATAAGATAATAAATTATGTGCTCATGGAGCTCATCATCCTCCTGAACCAATACCATACTAATCATCTCTTTAGACGCGGTGACATAAATATATACTGTAGTCAGAAGACTTCTGTAAAGGCGTCAATACCAAGGCTTTCTTCAAAGCATCGAAGGATTTGTGGGCTCGCTCATCCTAGATAAAAGGGGTGTCCTTCTTCAAGAGATGCATGAAACCCTTAGTAATATTGACATAGTTCACTATAAACCGATGTAAAAAGTTAGTTTTCCCATGTAAACCTTGAAGTTTTCGAATATTGCATGGGGGAGGCAATCAAAGTATTGCCTCAACCTTTAACAGATCTACCATGATCCCAGTCTCAGAGACTAAAAATCCTAGGAGACGACTTGACCTAATGTAGAAGATGCATTTATGAGGGTTCAACCAAATGCGATAATAACGACATCTTTCAAAAACTAGCCGAAGGTTCTTAGGGTGATCCACTCTCTTACGGGAGTGAGTATCAAGATCATCAAGATAAGATTCAACTATATGCTTGAGATCATGAAATGTGAAGGTCATAGCATGTTGGAAGATTTCTTTGGCATTTTTAAGGCCAAAAGGCATCTTCCAGTATGTGAAAGTACCCCAAGGACAAATAAATTTTGTCTTATGTTGATCCTCGGGTTTAATCTGAATTTGGTTATACCCTGAAAATCCATCCATGAAAGAAAAAACTTTGCTTCACACACACTCGTCGAGAATCTGATCAATGAAGGGTGTTGGGAAGTTGTCCTTAGGACATGCCTTATTCAGGTCACAAAAATTCATGCATACATAGATGGTTCCTTGCTTCTTATTCATAGGAATGGGATTGGATACCCATTCAGTCAAGGGAACCGGGTAGATAAAGCCAACATTAAGCAGTTTCTCTACCTCTGCCTTAATAGCAGAGGCCTTTCGGGGATTGACAGCTCTAAGACATTGATGAACATGCTTAACATCCGAATAAGTTTTAATCTCATGTTTGACAATTCGAGGGTCGATTCCTGACATCTCTTCATATGACCAAGTGAATACATCTCGGAAATCCTTGAAGAGTTCGGTGCAGATCAAAATTTCTTCTGGAAAACAATCCACACCGATGTATAAATTTTCAATATTTCCAGGGATACGAGAGATATCAACCATGACGGTAGGTGAGATACTTTCCATGTTTCCCCCGACATATATGTCATGCGTATCAAGTGGAACTATGGCGTGACCGACTATCTCGCTCAAAGTATATCTAAAGTCATCTTGTTTGATTCTAATGAGCTCTGGGAGAAAATAACAGCTATGATGCATATCATCCCAAGGTTTGTCAGAACCATTCATGGCCTCGATGATGGCTTCATCTAAAGGTAAAGTCTCATTGAGGAAGTCATTTGAATAGGATGATGAAGTGGCCCACACGAGCTCAAGAACAAGATACTCCTCATCCCTCTGTGAGGTAACATGATCAGAATTGACAGAAGACTCGAGAACAACTTGATACACTATCTTTGTTTCCAATAGTGGCATGGCCATTCCATCATGTGACTGACCCTCACAAAACGCAGTCGAGGAAGGTAGGGTCCAAGGATCATTAAAATAGGAAGTGCAGAAAGGAGCATACCTCTCTGACGAAACGGGGCTACTAGACATGGCGTAGATATGGTGAACCGGTGCCATGAAGTCAAAGGTACTCATAAGGGATGAATACATTTTGACACCGATATTCTCAATTGTCGGTTGAGAATTGTCGACCACAGGGATCGACAATCCAATGGATGCACTGGGGCTAGCATACACAAAGGACAATTGATCGATCGTCACAATATTCGCATTGTGAGGAAAACAAAGAGTACGGAAGACAGATGATACGATTGCAATCATAGTGTAATTACAATTGTGTTCTAGTAACAAGTTATATTTGAGGGGTGCATCAACCACCTCGACTTCCACCTCCACCGTCTTCCCACCTAACTGGACAGGAAAGGAAAGAAGAATATCATGAGGGTGGAAGGAACGACCGTCAAAAGTAGTCAACGTGGTTAAAGACTGAGAAAGAGTCAGAGATTCAAGGGCTTTCCAATGGACCAGGAACATCACACATGTTCTAGTGCCTTCATCAACAACAACACGCTTGATGGTATACTTCGAGTAACCCACGTGGATCTGGAATGCCACATGGTAAGGCAAGTGAGGCTTCACATTTGTGACATCAAACCTGATAGCTTTTGAGCCACTAAGATCTAGAGCTCCTAACGCAGATAGAAAGGCATTCCTCTATGAAGGAAACATTTGGAGTACCTCTAGAGCCGACATCGCACAAGGGGTTTGACCCAGGTCCTCAAAAGTAGAGTAATTATGGGCGGATCTAGAATTAGGATTGTGGGTAGAGTGCTTGAATACTCCTTTCGTAATATGAGGCAGTGGCTCTGGTTTTTCAATCTGTAGGGGCATCTCCAGAGGAGGAGGAGACTCTAGACTAGGTACAATTTGTGGAGAAATGTAATCGTGAGATCGAGTGGTTACATTAACCTCATATTTGACCATATTTGTGCATAAATGGTCATAGTATTGTGTCGGTGGGTTTTTACTCCCACTCTCCACATTTATGGCATTCGAGGAGCTAGAGGCCATGTGTTGGTTATGTGGAAAATGATTCGTCATCACAACGGGAGGTAGATATAAAAGCTTCGCAGCTTCCACAAGTTTGGGGCATAAATGGGTAAGGTGATGGTCTGTACAAAACTTACACGAAAAATTCACCTTCTGCCTTTCTTTATTTCCCTCACCAACATTATTATTCGTCTTCTCATTAGTACCATTGTCCTTGGGTTTATTATTATTCTTCCCACCCTTATGATTATTATTACATCTTTTCTTCTTATTCCCACCTAGTTGTTGGTTACCATTTGGTCAGGTCGACGATTGAACAAAATGTACATCTAATGATTGAGTGGGATTAGAGGTCACAAACGAATCTGGCCCTCCTGTAGATTGGTTTAGAGACAATTATTTCAAATGGATTGTCACCAACTCTACGGATTTCACATTGACGGAGCCTACAATGACATCGACATGTGATCTGGTATCTTGTCTAGGGTCATATTTTGACCTTGGTGCATCAAAAATAATATCTTATAACATCCCATACTAAGAATATATAAGATCTAACTGTTGGTCTTTAAAAATCGCTTCTTCCTCAGAAGTAACGCCGGATGTAGAAACATCCTTCGAAATATAAGGCATGAGAGATTTAAGGAACCACTTTAGCAAGAATTTTGTGGGTATATAGGCATTTATCAACCTCTTCTGTCTATGCCACTCCTGGATTTGATCTGAGATATGAGTGGCCCTATCCTTACGAAATGTCGACAGAAGTTCGATGCCAGCATCGTAACGAATTAGAAATTGGAAGTGATTGAGGAAGACTAAAACTAACTGATTAAAAGTTATTTATACCCCTCTAGGTAGCTCAATATGCCATTTCACGGCAAACCCGGTGAGGGTGCATTGAAACAATATTAACCGAATATAATCGTCATTAAAATAATTCGAAGAGCACCATAGGTGAAAGGTGGTGATGTGATCACTAGGATCCTCACTAGTCCTTCCCTTGAATTTTGGAATATCCAAAGGAAGCTTAGTGGGGAAAAAGGACCATGATGGATCATGACGCATGGGATCATTCATTAACTTAGACAAGTCTGGAAATTTGAGCGTGGCCTGAAAAGGGAGATGGAGTTGCGACATTTGTCCCCAAGCTCCCTGGAAAGATTGTGGTTGGGGAATCACAACCCATCCATATTTCTAGTAAGCACCATGGCCCTATCTGGGATTGTAAGACCCTCCTCCAGGTTGATTCATAAGGGCTTGGTTGGGCACCATTCCAGTAGGAATGTTCTGATGAGGGTTATAAAAAATTCCCCCAATCAGAGTGGACCCGGGTTGGGGGTTTCCCAACGTGTGAAACTGACCTCCTCTGGGTGTGAACCTGGAGGATAAAGGTCAATTTTTCATGCCAAATGTGTTGGTTAGAATTGACATGGAGGAGGTGGGTGTAAAGGATAGAACATGAGCAATAGCTTGTCCTCCAGGTTGGTTACTCCATCCAGAAGAAACAAGATTAGACCTGAGATTAAGAGGAGGAATGCCTCCAATGGTAGGAGTCTTTTGAGGGACATGAATGCCACCAAACGAGAATGTATTATGTGGAGGATTTGTGCCCCCAAGACCAATTCTAGTATTTGTACTAGTCGTTGGGATGGAGTTTGAAAAATATGATGTAAAATTCGGCATACCATAGGAAAAAGGACTAGAGACCATAGGGATGGACTGTACATTATAACCCAATGAGTGGCCAAGAGACCTAGAAGGGTTCATGGATATAGGTTGAGTATTTACTATAGGATGGGCAGTGGTGATTATAGGCGCCTCCGGCACTACAACCATTGTGGTTGAAGGTGTCGAAGGGGTACCATTAACTATAGTAGGTGTGGGAGTC
>CBVK0102167571.1:0-16112 GCA_900067695.1 Picea abies
CCCCCTCCCCTTATTTTTGCACTGTCCTCAGTGCAATTTACACTGTCTCTGCAAGCCTTTCAAAATTTTCAAAAAGATGTGGGTACTCTGCCCGCATAACCTCATCATGCTCCCATGTCGCATCCTCAGGACCGTACTAGGCCCACTGGACGTTTACAAGCTCTATAACTCAATTTCAGAGCTATTTGCTTTTCCTGTCCAATATGCGCACAAGATGCACTTGCAGGACACCTTCTGGTTCCACCTGAATCACATTTCAATCGATAACATGATTAGCATCAGGTACATATTTCTTAAGCAGTGAAACATGAAACACATTATGTACAGTCATAGATGTAGGTATTACAAGCATGTATGTAACCGGCCCAATCCTTTCTAGGATCTCAAATGGCCCACAAAATCTTGCTGCCAACTTGGCGTAACTTCCCAGCCTCAGGGAACTCCTGTTAGTTTTCAATTTCAGGAAAACATGGTCACCCACTTTGAATTCTCTATGGGTTCTGTTACTATCAACGTAACTTTTCTGCCTGTCCTGGGCAGCTTTTAGATTATGTTTAATTTTTATCATTTGATCTTCCATCTCTTTGAGCAGCTCAGGCCCAACTACTGCTCTGTCAGCTAGATTATCCAAACTCATTGGAGTGTTTCACTTTCTTCCATAAATCCCTTTGAATGGGCTCATCCTCAATGATGCATGATACCCATTATTGTAGGCGAATTCTACCAAATGCAGGTAGTCTTCCCACCTTGATGGTTTATTCATCACATACATTCTCAGCATGTCTTCTATTACTCTGTTCACTCTCTCCGTCTGTCCATCAGACTCGGGATGATACGCTGTACTAAAGTTCAGATTCGTTCCGAATCCTTTGAACAATCCTTTCTAGAAATTTGAAGTGAATTTCGGGTCCCTATCAGACACAATTGTCTTAGGAATTCCATGCAAGCGTGCAACTTATTTTAAAAAGATATCAACAACATCAGCTGCTCTGTGGGTGGTTTTTAGTGGAATAAAATGGGCATCTTTAGTAAGCTTGTCCACCACCACCATGATTGAATCATGTTGCTTGCTTGTTCTGGGAAATCCTGTGATAAAATCCATTGTTACCACGTCCCATTTCCATTCAGGAATAGGTAAAGGCTGCAGCAACCCTGCTGGGTGCCTATGCTTAGCCTTAACCTTTTGTCACTCCATACATCTGGCGATGTATTCATCAATTTCTTTCTTCAAACCTGGCCAAAAGTAATGGCTTTTGACTGCTGCCATAGTCTTCTGATATCCAGGATGTCCAGCATAAGCCACGATATGGATTTTCTTTAGAATTGCCAGCTTCAATTCTCGGATATTGGGTACATACACTCTGTTTTTATACAGAAGTAAACCATCAGCTCCCAAGGTGTAACTTTCCTTGGTCTGTGGTCCCTCACACTGCTGTAGCTTTGCTACCAAACTTTTGTACTGCAAATCAGTATTTGTAGCTTCCAAAATTATGTCTTTCATTTTAGTCCTGTACATGCTAATGGTTGTAGCATGTAATTTGTGCACTTTTCTGCTGAGTGCATCAACCACCTTATTTTCTTTCCCTTTGATATGCTTGATATCAAAGTCATATTCGCACAGAAACTCCAGCCATCGGATTTGCCTGGCATTTAAGGTCGACTGATCAAATAAATACTTCAGACCGTTATGGTCTGTTCTCAACTCGAATCTCTTGCCCATGAGGTAATGTCTCCATTTCCTCAAGGTGTGGACGATTGCTGCCAGCTCTAAATCGTGAGTGGCATAATTCTTCTCATGTTCCTTCAACTTTCGGGATTCATAACAAACTACAAATCCCTCTTGGTCGAGAACTCCTCCCAGCCCCTCCTTACATGCATCCGTGCACACTACGTAATCCTTGTTTGGATCTGCAATCTTCAGGATTGGAGCACTAGTTAGCAGCTGCTTCAATCGCTGGAAGTTGCTCTCACATTCTTCAGTCCACTGGAACTTCTTTTCCTTCCTTTGCAAGGAAGTGATGGAATGAGCTATCTTTGAGAAATCGGCTATGAACCTCCTATAGTAGCCCGCCAAACCCATAAAAGATCTAACTTCTGCCACATTCCTTGGCGCTGGCCATTCTCAAATGGCCTGTACCTTCTCAGGATCCACAATGATCCCTTCCTTTGATATAATGTGCCCCAAGTAATGGATCTGCCTTTGATAAAAAGAGCACTTGCTCAGTTTCACATACAGCTGGTGTTCTCTCAACACCTGCAACACCATTCTCAGGTGTTGCTCATGTTCTTCCTCTATCTTGGAATACACCAAGATATCGTCCAGGAAGACTATGACAAACTTGTCCAAATAATCTCTAAACACTCCATTCATTAAGCACATGAAAACAACAGGCGCGTTGGATAGCCCAAATGGCACCACCGTGAACTCATAATGACCGTACCTTGTTCTAAAGGCGGTCTTGTTGATGTCCTCATCCTTTATTCTCACTTGGTGATATCCTAATCAGAGATCTATTTTCAAAAATATTTTCGCATCCTTCAACTGATCAAAAAGATCATCAATCCTTGGCAGAGGATACTTGTTCTTGACAGTAACCTTATTCAACTGCCGAAAATCAATGCACAGCCTCACCGTCCCATCTTTCTTCTTCACGAATAGGACTGGGGCTCCCCAAGGTAACACACTGGGGTGAATGTAACCTTTCTTTAGTAGATCTTCGAGCTGCAATTACAACTCCTTCAGCTCTGGTGTACTCATTCTATAAGGAGCTTTCGAAACTGGAGCTGTTCCAGGCATCAAATTTATAGAAAAATCGATGTCCCTCCTTGGAGGTAGTCCAGGTACCTCCTGAAATACATCCTTGAACTCCTTGAGTACTTCATGATCTTCCAGATTCGATACTACATCTCGATATGCTTCTTTCACCCGAGCTGCATATAATTGACAACCTTTTCGGTAACATTTCTTTAGCTGCATGGCTGAGATTTCCCTCACAACCACGACTCTGGGAATTCCTTGGACTGTTACCTGATTTCCCTCTTCGTTCAGGCATGTGAACCTCTTGTTACGACAATCCAAAAGGGCATGGTGCTGGTCCAACCAGTCCATCCCAATTAAGCAATCATATGAGCCTAAAGGCAGAATGTTCAATTCAGCCTTAGTGCTCATTCCTTTCATGTCCACTGAACATGACTTAACCAATTCCGTGACCTTCCTCTTGGTCCCTGTGGCCAACTGCACTAACCAAGACTTCTCATGTTTGCTTCTCGTTAGATGAAAACTTTCCACCACTCTAGGATCTACATAACTATGACTAGCCCCTGAATCGATTAAAATAACAAGTGGTCGGTTGTTGATCGTACCTTCCACTTCAATCATGTGCGATTGAAATTCTGCTTGCTTGTTGTCCAGGGCTACGTAGATCCTCGACATTCTGCTGCCCATATCCTCCACTGTTTTAGCTTGCTGAACAATATGGACAGTTGTTGTTTTGTCTTTTCTGTGGGGGAAGTCTCTGTACCTATGATTCCCTTTACAACCCCAACACTCCATAGGTGGCGGTCTTGGCACCTGCTCACTCCCTTCAATTTTCCTGGGCTCTCTAAAAGATGACGGTCCCCAAGGACTGTTTCTGAAAAAGGAAGGCTTGTTTCCCTTCTGCCTCTGTTCCTTCTTAAACTTCCTCTGATCATTCCAAACCTTCCGAAGGATAGGCCTTTCTCCTTGCTGTTCATACAAGCATTTTTCCTTTCTTATGGTCTCTTCCATGGTCTTAGGATCGTCATATTGAATCTTGTCACTCATGGAAGGTGGCAGTCCACTCAAATATCTCTGAATCTTGACAGCCTCATCTTTGATGAATGGAACATACTTCAGTAGTTCTAGGAAACTTCGTTCATACTCATCAATAGTCATGCTGCCTAGCTTGAGTTCGAAGAACTCCTTCATCTTTCTGTCATAGTATCTTTTAGTCAGGTATTTCTTCTCGAAATACCTCTTAAATTCCTTCCAAGTGACCTCTTTCTCTCTGATGTGCTGCACCTGCACAAACTGATCCCACCACATGGGTGCTTTTCCTTTCAGTTGGTACATTGCAATTCTTCCTTCTGCATGGGCGGAATAATTCTGCAGTTGGAAGTATTTCTTCATGCCAAGCAACCAGGTCTCGACATCTTCCTCCTTCTTATGTTCTCCATCGAATGTTGGAGGCTTAATCTTGTTCATCTCTCCCTTCAATTCCTCCTTTCCAGATTTTCGATGTTTTCTGGTAGGGGATGGGCTTGAACTACTATGTGTCTTCCTGTCAGAATGTCTTTGGGAGCGACTAAGATGTCGGCTACCACTCCTCGACCTACTTCTTCTTCCATGGGTTCTCTGACTCTCCGTCGTACTTGAGTCTCTTCCCTTCTCGAGTTTCTTCTCTATTCTTTCCAGGCTCTTCAAAAATTTTAAGTTTAATTCACCCTACCGATCCCTGACTTTCATGAGCTTTCGACTATCAGCTCGACGATCCTTGGCCTCTCTTTGCAATATTTCAATGATTTTCATTATGTGTCCTTCCTTATCCTTCTCTTTTCCATGCCCATTGGAGTTCGATCCTTCCACTCCCATATTGATATCCTTTCCTTCCCATTCATCTCCTGTTTCAGAGGCGATCATCACCTTTCCCCACTCCATACTCGGCGTTGTTTAACTGGAGTCCTGACCTCCGTTGAACTCTGCACAGGCACTGTGCAATTAAATTCGAAGTTTGTCAGGCCATTACTCCTTCGGAACAATCCATAACATTTATAAGCCAATACGAACAAGAACAAAAGACATTTTGATTTAATTAAGTTTTCTGAGCTCTCGTTCGGTTCTGCAATTTTTGTGTTTTCGAAACTTTCATTTTCGACACTTCGGGATTTCAGGTCTTCGGGTTTCGGGGTTTCAGGGTTTCGGTCCACAAGGCTTTCAGACTTGCTTTCCTTTCCAACCCCCGACTTCCAAAATTCTGACTTACTTTACCCTCCGGGCCCACATAGCACAATGGTCACCCACAACTACGGTGGCACGTGGTACATTCATGAGGGTCCACGTCGCTTTTAACAATGTCATCGGGTCCCACCTCTCTTGCTTCTCTTCTCGACCCACTGGCACGTGGTACATCTCCATGTGTCCACATCCATTCCTAGAAAAATCCAACGGTCAGATCTTTCTCAGATCTACGACATCAATCGCATCGCGCACCTTTAAGTGGAGTACAGGTGGCAAAGGGGGCCCCATTTCACACGCCACACTATTTCGGACCCCCCCCCATTAAAGGCAGAATGGAAAGGGGGTCCAGAATTCACCTGAGCATCGTTGATCAAGGTGAATTAATCTCAACCGTTCGAGAGTTGCACGTCCGATTTCGGATCCCCCCCCGCTAAAGGTAGAACAACAAGGGGGCTCCGGAATGAAACCTCAGCCGTAGATCTGGGCGGGTGGACTCTGGCCGTCCAGATCTGCTCATTACTTAACTTAATGCACGTTCGCGCCCCGACTTAAAGCTGACATCTCTTCCTCACATCTAACGATCATCGCAAACTCTGAGATCCTCCGAAATAATCTCGTTTCCTGATGTAGTTAATCTTCCGACACGTAACCTCCGTCCATCGGACGGTTCAGATCTATCCCGGAGTTTTCACCATGAAAAATCCCGAGCCCTCGTCATCAGGATTCCCGATTCTGCGATTCCCGATTTCCCAAAATGGGTAATCTCACGACACATGGCCTCCATCATTCGGATGGTTTAGATCTATTTTTGGATTTCCATCATGGAAGGTCCCGATCCCTTGTTACCAGGACTCCCGATATCGTGATTCCTGATTTCCCGAAATGGGAAATCTCAGGACACGTGGCCTCTGTCATTCAGATGGTCTATATCTATTTCGGGGCTTTCGCCCCTATTCACTGGGGTTTTAACCCTCGGATATCTCCTAACAGATCTAACAACTGTCGGGTTTTCCAGCAGATATCTGATGACTCAGACGGTTCCTAACTAATTTAGAATTTCGTGTATCGCGATTTCCACACTCCTGTGCAATTCCAAAGGGCTTTAAACCCCGTGCACACTTTCCAAATCTAATGGTCACGAGGGTTCACCTTCCCTCCCGAATGGATCCTAAAGCTCTTGCACTTCTGGTGTGGAGTCCTCTCTCCCTGTGGACTTATACCACACTGGCTGCGGTTTCATAACGCCGCTATACCTCCTGAGCTTAAAACTTGTCAAGTAACTCCTTGACACTTTGGAGCAAACCAAGGTCCGAAATTAGCCTTCCAGACCCAGTTTCCCTTCGCATTCTCGGTCTAAAGACCGCTCCACTGGCCCATCTAGGCTCAGTGTCGAAACCTTGGATCTGATACCAAATTGTAGTGCACCTTTTCATCTACCAAGGTTTAATCACTATTAAGGGAAGGTTATAACACCACTCTATACCTAACTCATTTAAGCATAGAGTAAAAACATATTATTTACTGCTATAATTAACAATCCATATCATTCCATAGTAATTTGTATACATAGTGGAAATCATGATAACATAAGTAGTAGAGTCATGCAAAACGTGATAAAAAAACATAATCAGATACTTATCTTTTAACAGTGGTAGACTCCACCAACCAAGTGCAGGCCTTCCACGAACCTCCCAGCCTTAGACCACACTGCTCATTAGCTCGGCAATGGGTCACCCCCGAGCTGGGACTAAGCTCCACCCCAAGGCAAGGAAATCTAGGCTAGGCTGAGGTTACAGGAAAAACAACACACAACCACAAGGAAGGGATTCTCTCCAAGGAACCTCCCACGCTCACTGCCCACAGACCCTCATTCCCCACATGCCTGTTCCACCCTAGGAGTATACACCTTCTTTGTCACCTGGACAGTTCTTCGACTGCTAATCTCCCTTGCCTTGGGTTATAGGAACATGCCAGACCAGGGCTCTGTGGCAGCTACAGGGTTCCTTCCAGGAGTTCTCTCCTTCCTCTGTGCACTCTCTCACCTGGAGGGAGTCGCTCACAGGTCCAACGACCTGTTCTTCCAATCTTCAACCACCTCTCTCACCTGGAGAGAGTGTTGTACAAACTGGCCAACAAGCCACATAGGATCAAACAATACACGTCCACCACAATCCACGGGATCCAGACACGAACACCCCAGGGCAACTCCAGACAGGTGCGACAATATAACCAGGCTTAGCAGGGATGAGACACTTCTGTTTTCTCAATTTGGCAACACGGAATAGACTCACATTCTGGATTCTCAAGGATGCGTGACGAGTTGTCCACGTAGGGGTCGATTCAGACTCCCAGTTTAGAACAGAGAGGGGGTGTACCAACTTTCCGGAACAAACACATACTCTTTTCCCAAATCCACGCAATCTTCTCGTTCAGGGAATATACACACCGGTTTTCTCAGAGCCAGACACAAAATTTTTGAATCACAGGGATGCATGAAGGCTCTCTATAGGAGTCGGGTTGGTAGTACTATCCAGGGCTCCGTACGTGTTCAAACAATCGGGTAGAATGGGGAAGGAACCTTCTCACGGCTCACCCTAGCCATTTTATTCGCATGCGTTAGGGTTGACACTTGTCACCCATGAAACTACATGCGTTAGGGTTGACACTTGTCACCCATGAAACTACATGCGTTCCACCAACACGCATCTCCCTTGCATGTTCTCCCCTTGCCAGAAACTTAGGATAAACATAAAATGCACATGTCTTTTGGGGATAATATTAAAATATTATTCCCAGGCTTAAGCCCCTAGGCTCTACACTTAGCCCCTTTTTCCACCTTCCAGCCCCTAATTCCTTGCCTACCTTATGGATGCTTAGTCCCCCTTCACTCATTCATCATGGTCGGTCTGCACATGACGGTGTTTATGTTTTATTAATTGTTCTGCGTGATTACATATACAACAACAGGCTCTTGGCCTTCAACACTCAGGCTCCCTGGCCTACAACACATAAGCCTCCAGCTTATACAAACTTGGCTCACCAGCCTATAAAACATAATTACAATTCCTTTCAAAACATGGTTTACAACGTGGCTCGGCCTTGGGGACACTACAAAGATTGACATGCATGGCAATTTTTGTGGACGAGATGGTCATCTAGAGTCTAAATGTTTTAAAAAGATGGAGGCCTTAGACGAAATAATGAAGAAACACAACATTATTCTCGATTCTTCTTCTTCTAACTCTTCTTCTCATGGACATGAACTTTCTACTATTGGTTTCTCTTTCAATGAAACATCTACTTCTTCTTATGAGTGGCTTATTGATTCTAGAGCATCTTATTATATGGATAAGGATAAATCCATTTTTTTTCTCTTAATGAAAATAACACCAAAAAAATATTTGTTGGTGATTATAGATATCTTAGTGTGGAGGGTCTAGAATAGTTTAGGTAGATAATGATCCTTTCAATGATGTATTATATGTTCCATGTATTTCCTGCAACCTTCTATCAGTATATCAAATCACTCATTTAGGTGAAGGCAAAATAATAGAGTTTTCACCTCACCAAGTTGTAATCAAGGATTTAAAAAATCCTAAGCATGTCCTAGCCACTGGAACTGTTGATGATATTATTAGGTTGTACAAATTTTACAACTTTTAGTCATCATATTTTCCATGATTTTTAATTTCTCATAGTGATGAATTGAGAAAACTTTGGCATGAGCAGTTTGGTCATCTAAACCATCTCTCATTGCAACAACTATGTAATCAAAATATGGTGACTAGTCTTCCTCTTGTTTCTTACAAAGATGGTATTTGTGTCAGTTGTGTTCTTAGTAAATATCATCGAGACAATTTTGACAAGTGTGCCTCTTGGAATGCTTTGACCCCTTTACAACTTGTTCATAATTATTTTTGCAGTATACTTCATTCTCGTTCTTTTTCTAGGTTTAAGTACTTCTTAACTTTCATTGATGACTTCTCCGAACACACTTGGGTTTATTGCTTAAAACCTAAGAGTGAAACTTTTGACATGTTTTTGGCCTACAAGGCCCTCGTGGTCAAACAATATGGACATCAATTGCAGAGATTAAGAATAGATAATGGAGGTGAATATGTTAACAAAAAATTCACAACTTACTGCATTACACATGGCATTCAAATGCAACAAACTGTTCCATATACACCACAAAAAAATGGTTTTGTTGAGAGAAATAATTGCACAAAGGACATGGAAAATTGTATGATCCAATCTAAGAGTTTGAGTCTTCATTATTGGGAGGAAAGCATCAATTGTGCCATTTACATAGTGAATCACACTCCTACAAAGGATTTAAAAAATATAACATCGAAAGAAGCATGGACTAAAATTAATCCAGATGTAAGCCACTTCTATGTATTTTCTAGTGAAGCATGGACTCACATTCCTAATGAGAAAAGGAAAGCATTACATCCTAAAAGTGAGAAGTGATTTTTTTTTGGATATTATGAATATTTAAAAGGTTACAAACTTCTTCAAACTCATTCCAATGAAATAATTATTAGATATGTTAAGTTTGATGAAAATATCTTTTCCTACAAGCCTAATTCAACGTTTGTTCCATCTTTAGCATGTGAGCCATCTTCAACATCTGTTCCATCTTCTCGTACTATTTTGGTTTCTTCTTTAGATGATGGAAATGAGGATGAAATCCACCTCTACCTACTCACCTTCCTCTAGATGATTCCATTGAACATGACCTTGCACCAACGCCATTGCTTCCTAGATGGGTATGTTCAACACGAGAAGCAACTAGTGATCCTTCATATCTGCGTCAAACACATTTGTAGTTCTTGTGATCCTCCTTTCTTTTAGCTAAAGTTTTTAGAGACTTATTATCTAGACACATTTGTATAAACTTCTTTCCATTTAGATTGGGACATAGCCATGAATAAAGAATATCATTCTTTAATGGAAAACGATACTTGGGAACTTGTACCTCTTTTGAAAGGAAGAAAACTTGTCAGATGTAAATGGGTGTATAGAGATGAATATGCATAAGATGGAAGTGTTTAAATACATACAATACAATTAGTTGCCAAATAATTCTCTCAAGTTGAAGGAATTGAGTACAATGAAATCTTTTCTTATGTAGCCAAAATGAATTTCATCCACCTTCTTCTAGCCCTTGTTGCCTCACATATATGGGAGGTCCATTAGATGGATGCTAAATTTTCCTTTTTGCATGGGGATATACAAGAAGAAATATACATGGAACAACCTCCTGGCTATGTTCAAAATGACTCCATCTTTGTATGCCACCTTAAAAAATCTCTCTATGGTCTTAAGCAAGCTCCTTGGTCTTGGTAAGCTAAAATGAATAACTTTCTTCTAGACACCGAATTTTCTAGATGTCATTATAACGCCAATGTATATACCAAGAAAGTATAAATCCATCTCATAATACTTGTTCTTTATTTTGATGACCTTATCCTCACTGGTAGTGACCCTAAACTTTTAGCCCATGTGAAATCCAGCCTTAAAAATAAATTTGAAATGATAGACTTAGGCTATTTGCATAATTCTTTGGCCTGCAAGTATTTCAAACTAAAGAAGGAATTTCCCTTTCCCAGACTAAATATGCACATGACCTTCCTCGTCACTTTCACATGGAAGATTGTAAACCAACCCCTTCTCCCTTCTAGTTTGGAGTCAAACTTGTCTCCACTTGTACTACACCTAAAGCAATGACACTTTGTACCTTTAGTTAGTTGGTGGCCTCTTGTGTTTGACTTATACCCATCCTAATATTTTCTTTATTGTTGGTATTGTTTCCTGATATATGCAAACACCCCATGAAAGCCATTGAAAATAAGCAAAAAAGATACTTTGGTATATCCAGGGTACATTTTAGTTTGGGATACATTATAGTTCAGGGGGGACTCCTTTTGTTGGTTGGTTTCACTAATTTGGATTGGGTTGGCATCCCTTATCATCAAAATTATACTATAGGTTATGCTTTTAGTCTTGGTTTTGGACTTGTCACTTGTGCTTATAAGAAACAACAAGTTCTTTCTCTTTTTTCACTAGAAGCAGAGTACTGAGCAACGATTAATGCAAGACAAGAAACCTTGTGGCTTTGACAGATCCTTTCAGAGTTTAGATTCCAACAATAACGTCTGACCACACTTTGGTGTGACAATCAGAGTGCCATCAAGCTTTCCAAAGATCCATTTCAACATCAACATAACAAACACATTGAGCTCCAAATTCACTTCATCGGAAATCTCATTCATGATTGTGTTCTTGAAGTGCTCTTTTTCCTGACGAATGATCAAGTTGTAGAAATTTTCACATACTCTTATAGAAGCGAAGTTTTACAAACTTCGATCTATTTTAGGAGTTTAGGAATTTGTCATTAAGGAGGGATAGGATGTAATGCCTCCTTCCTTCTCCTATTTTTTCACTTTTTTAAAGTCTTCGATCCAATCCAAGGTTGTTTTTAAAGGGGTATGTTAGGATATTCAGACACTTAGGAGTTAGTTAAGATCAACTTGGTCTAATGTGTATTTAGGTTAAGGTGTGTTTCCTTAGTATGCATTAGTATTCATTTGTAGTTATGTAATCCAACAGTCACAATATGTTCTAGACATAGAGTGATCCAATAGCTCATATACTCCTTGCTATTAACAATTATATTGATTTGTGGCTTAGCACTCGATTGGTCCATGATCTCTATTTAAATATCATGGAGGGTCATTTTCCGATGATCGATTGTGAGAAAAACTCTTGTAAAGTATTTTTATTTTGCATTAATATATTGCCTCAAGTGGCCACATTGGCTAGGGTCATGTATTGTTTCCTTCTTAGAGAGATTTAACCATGTAAAACTATTGGTGTTATGATCTTTGATCTAGTTGTGTGATCGGTTGCTTATGGTGTTTCTCTTGTCTGGGAATACCATGTTTTTCCAAACAAAATGTTGACATTGAGAGTGATATGATGAAGTTGTTCATAGGCATCAAAGACTCACATGAGTGCTCTAATCAAACAAAAAAACAATATTCAAATCACATGTGCAAATATGGAGTGCCATCATAAAAGGATCACATACAAAGGAAGAAAAAGAGACTTCCAACATAATTATCAAGAATGTTGGAAGTGATGAAATTGAAGAGGATGTTATGTAATTGCACATAACTGAAAAAAACATCAATGGTCAATATAAGTGATCCACGCATAAAGTGGGGCTAGTGTAATTTTTTTTAATGAATAATAAGAAAACATCAACATTGTCAAGATGGTTCACTTTGTTGAAGTTGAAAATTCATATGTAGATGCAAAAATGATCAACATAAGTTCTCCAAGAGAAAAGATGTACAGGAATAAAAAAATTGTACAAAGTGCTTTCATGAAAAATAAGAAAACACCAAGTTGTTAAGAAGGTTGAATGTGCTAAAGATAAAAAGGATTGGATGCGAATGCGGAAAAAGGAGAAAAGTCAGACAATGAATAACATAATTGCTCCAAGTAAAAATGGTGCTAGAATAAAAAATCTAGACAAACCACTTCATGAAAAAAAAACAAGCACCAAGTAATGTTTTCAAAATGAGACAAAACCCAAAAACAATGAAGAGGTGATATGCATAATAGTTGGCATGTGGAATACACATCAAACCATGGATGAAACACATTTATTGTTGGAGGGGACATAATAACCAATCATCAGTCCACACACAATAAATATGGATGGTGTCAAACCAAACTTTTTACACTTACTCTCTTTTATAAAATATTTATAGAAAGAGGCCTTAAAATGCCAAGAAGTCTATTGAGAAGGTCAATCCCAAGAATGAGAGTGAGAGTGCCCCTTGAAAAAGGGTGAGAGTCATCTCTATGTTTTGAAATTTAAGAACATGATGACATTGGAGAATATTAGAAAGTTGGTGTCATAAGGATTAAAGAAGTGAGTCAAAATTATCAAAACATCTAATGCTTCATCAAAATGGTTGAAACACATCCTCAATGGGATTTACAAATTCTTGACCATGATTTCCGTGACATCTACCTTTATAACCCATTTTTTTTAAGGAACTTAGAATCAAATTCAGTTGTGTGTTACTCAAAATCGATGAACACATGTACATCATAAATAGAATCATGAGAATATGGAGAAGACATAAAAAGACATAAAATCTCTGTAAGTTCATCTATTGGATGAGTGCATGATTTATTAGATGTCACCTGTCTTTGTAGATATCTAGTAACAATTTTGGTATCTACATCTAAAATAAGTTATTTCAAATTATGAACTTGAGTTTGCAAGGTTTGGAGCATTGCATCATTTTTGGATTATTGTTTAAGGAGGCCATTTTTAGTGTTTATGGCCCTAATTTCCTCTATAAAAAGTTATATCTGATTGAAGTGAGGATATTGAATCTTCATGTAACATATAATTAACAACTTTCAAATTTTTATTCATTTCTATGAGAACAAAAACATAAATATAAGAAGCCAAAGTGGTGAAAATAAAAGAATCTATAGCAAAACTAAGAGGCCAAGGTTCAAGAATAATCCTGAATTACAATTAGAGGTGAAATTGTTGTCAATTACCTCGAATATGAAATATGATTATGTCAATGTCTAGATATTGAAAAAATGTGTAACTTCAAAACATTGGATGCTCACAAATGAGTATGTATAAGGAAGTTATGACCCTATGATTTTTTTTGGAATAGGGATTTCATTATGGCCAATCTGAAAATTGAAAATATTACAATGTAGATGATCAAAAACTCATAAATTGACTATATCATTGCATAGAGTTGGAAAATTTGTTGAAATAAAAAAAGAAATTCATTAAAAAAATGGATGACTGAGTCGTCACTCTTTGAAGTTGAGGTATTGATTTTGAAAGGTAAATAAAGATGAGTCCTCCCAAATGATTATTAGACAATGATTGTGCACATTGATTCGGAGTTGATTGTACACTAACATGGAAATCCTAGCTATGCAAGTTCTAATGTGGCATTGGTGTGGCAATGTTAGTTGTTCATTTCCATACATGTGTTGAATTGGAAACTCTGATGTGTGTGAGGATGTCGAATTTGTACGACCTAATGATGTGGAAAGTGTATGGTGCCACTTCATTGTCTAAGTCATAGGATATGTTGTATGACACAATGTTGTGGTAAATTTAAGGTATAGTGATGTGGAAAATATTTGAGTCTACCTGGTAGGTACTATGCCACATGGAAATCTATCAGGTCTTCATGGTAAAATGTTTTTTATGGCAAGTGATTGAATTCTTATAGTTAGAAAAATGGCATCCACCGGTGGTGACAAGGCTGAGGTGCCATGAGGAATAAAATGATGATTAGGCACATCATTGCAAGACGAGACTGTGGAAAGAGACATTGATGAGACTAATGGTTCAACAAAGTCAACACTATTAGAGAAAAGGAAACCTCATTTGAGAAAAAAACAACAAATTTTGAAAAACTGAAACCTCATTTGCTAGAAAAGATACCTTGAGTGCAAAATAATTAGAAGGGCTAGAAAAATAAAACTTTATATAAATCAAAAGTTTTAACCCTTACCAATTGGACGTACATATCTTTCCAAAGTAAAAAATTCAAACCAAGAGAAAATGGAAGTCAATTTTAATGAAATGAAAGATTTCCCTAGCTTATTTCACTGTTGCAAATGCATTTGTATGGTCGATTTTTTCTCTAAATTGTTGATTTTTGTATATCTAACAAATAATTGTAAAAAAATGATTTCTAGTCTACGAAGATTGGGAGGTAAGATCCACTCATGTGGATCTAAATTTATTCATTTGTATAAATATCTCATAAGTCTTGGTCAATGAATCAGATTGAAAAGTGCACAAAAGATCCAAAACACCTTCTTAATCTTTAAGTGGAGCTAGTATTTACATAATAACCATGTTATTGAGGTATGGTCATATGGATGAACACCTTAAGAACTAACTCACAATAGACATAAAATAAATAACAACATATGTGTAGTAGAGATACCCATAAAAGTAAAAAATCGCCTATCAATCAATAATTGGATTATGTGTACATAATATCCTCTCCTCTCATGAGGCAATGGTACAAGACCCATTATATAGGGATTATGAATGACTAAATCATTAATTCCACTAACCATATCATAAATGAAAATCGCTAACCACCTCAATATCAAGGACAAATGACCCACTAACCACTTCATTAATGAGAAAAATATAAGATTAGCTACAATGTCACACGTGTCTACATTAAATTTCCACTAAGTTAATAATAACTAACAAAGTGGGTCATTCACACCACTTACTAGTTTATTGGATCAAAAAGTGGGGTTAGCTATGTTGCATCTCTCTCTTTCTCTCCCTCTCTCTCATTTATGGTTCTCTTTCCTTGCTTTCAAGTAGGTTGCCATAAGCATGAGCAATGCAAACATTGTGCAAGAAAAATATTCATTTTGAAAAATCTGAACATTATGGAATGGTTGATCACACTTCAAATAGGTGTTGGTTTCAGTATAGAAATGAAGGGTCATGGAAGCGCATCTCCTTATTCAAGGAATAATTCTTGATTCTCCTATAACTTATTAGTGTGTGGTCATATTCAAATAAGCTAGTCCTTAAAACCTTTGTTGCAATAATATAACATGATTCTTGAAGCTCAAAGGAATTTGGAAGGCCAAGGCTAAGACTGTGAAGGGAGAAGACAATGAATATGTGGATGCATAAGGATAATACAGTGAGGATGAGAAATATTGAGAATATGAAGACGATTGTGTCCAAAACGGGCATTTTTTTGTGAAGTGTGCTATGTAAATAAATCCTTGCAAATTGGTACTTGTAAACCTTAATGATGAGTTTTATAGTTTGTGTCTTGAGTCATTTTGTGCCATTGTGTTATTAAAAAATAAATTGGCAATGAGGGAGAGTGATAAATTAATGAAAACTCCCCTTTTAGATGTGCTTTCTCCCAAAATTATCGTTGAGTGACACTATTAGAGTGAACAATAATAATCTGTGTGGTGTAAGTGTAAGCCCACACATAGTAGCTTTATGGGATTGGCTATGAGTAACATTTAAAGTAATCTTGTGGGATATGCTACAAGGGTGAGATCGGAAGAG
>CBVK0102167572.1:0-11666 GCA_900067695.1 Picea abies
GACGCTCTTCCGATCTCAATTAAATTTGAAAATTCTAAGATTATAATATTGTTCTTCTCTGTATACAAATTATAAATTAGTTTGATGCGTGCATATATTTATATTTATATTTCGAATTTTATTAAATTTGAAAATTCTAAGATTATAATATTGTTTTTCTCTGTATATAAATTATTTTAAATTAATTTAAGGATATATAATTAATTTTACACAATTTGATTGAGTCTAATGATTAATAACATGTATTTCCTTTAAAAAAAATTATTTTATTCATTCCAATTTTGTCTTTTCATTTTCTAAGTTGATATCACAGCTTTTCTAAGTTGATATCACAGCTTTGAAAAGGAGATTATCAATAATTGTGTCTATTTGCAGCAAGGACGTAAACTTTGCTACAGAAGTTGTTGCTGCTCCAGTTGATGTCCGCCAGAGAACTGTGGCAGCTCGGATTGAGGGGGACCAGTTGCTAATCCATGTCAGTGCTCTCGCTTTCGGAAACGCCATCGCCCAGATATGTTAGAGAAATGTGGATGACAGAATCGATTATCCTGTATCGGGTAGTTGATGCCAATTATTTAATAAAATAAAACCGAAATCCTTCTCTGCGCCTCCCGTGTTCAGATCGTGTCAGCTGCAGATTGCTCAAATCGTGAGGAGCGGACTGACCACTCGAAATTGAAACCAAATCGTGGAGAGTTCGTTGTTGTTTCTGGTTTGTTGCTATACCTGAAGGTATCACGTCTACGTGGAGGTATCGTGCCTGGGTGGAGGAGAGAGGTATCGCGGTATCGCGCTTGTGTGGAGGTATCACTGCGTCCACTTCATCGTTGCTGGTTGGTCTAGAGGAGATCGGAGTGTCCAACCATTATGCAGATCTCTTCATTGCTTCCTGAGTCCTCCTGCAGTGTGCAACCAGTTTGTTGGAGGAAAAAATTCCTTCTATTTGGAATTTTGCAGTGAGAGAGAGATCCGCGCACTTGTTGAGTCTAGAAAGTGTGATGCAGAGCTCCTGTCCAGTGGAGACGGTGCGTTGTTCAGTGCAGGCACCGAGAGGGACAGGGTGCAATTTTTTCTATTTTCTTTTTTTAATTCCGGCGCAGGGTGTCGGGAAGGGCGCTGGGGCATTTCTGGAAGAATCCGAGGTGATCCTCTTGTTTTGATTCATATCATATCAGACTCAATTTGGTGGTGTGGACCGTAGATAGTGGCAGGGATGGTGAATCCATTTGCAGAAACCTATCTCAATGAAGCCAATAAGTTAGATGGCTCGAATTTTCTCAATTGGAAATTCAAGATGCATACTTTGATGGAAGGTTATGGTGTGTGGACAATCGCAAAAAGAGATGAAGTACGACCTGATGTGCGACAACGACAATGATCCACCATTGGGATAAGTGGGAGAACAAAGCCAAGGGAAAGATAGTATAATTACTCACATTAGAGATGCTAAGACTTGTAATGAAACATGGAAAGCACTTAAAGATCTATATGAGACTAATAATACAAATCGTGTTCTTTTACTGAAGAGTAAATTGCCGAGTATTAAAATGGATGTAAATGAATCTGTTATTACCTTTTTCATAAACACTTGAAAAACAAGTTGGGAGATATAGGAGAATCAATATCCAACGCTAATATTGTCACAATTACCTTAAATGGAATGGTAGAGGACTATTAGATGTTTATAGTAGGTTTTGCAGCAAGAGAGAAAGCTCCTACCTTTGAGGAACTCAGAGGTATATTTCTCCAAGAAGAAGAGAGTTGGACGAAATTAAATTCTTAGAATTCAAACTTAGCACTATGGACCAAGAAGAGATCCCCTAGAGGGAAACCAAGAGAAGTGTTAGAGATAATGTTGAATTAATGCCACTACTAGAGTTTAGGGATTGCATTGGGTTTGCTAGAGGATGTTGAGAGATTCTATGAACCTCTCCCTCCAACAGTGGAATTAGTTGGATCTGAGTCGAGCTTTATATATGTTTATTCTATTGTGTTCATAAAGCAATAATACAATATGTTTTCTGTGTGAGCTTAATTCTTCCAATTATCAATTTGGTATCAGAGCAAGTTAGTGATTGTTGAGTTGCTGCGTGGAGGGGTCGTTCGTCAACCTTTCCAGATTCTATCACATCTGTTCAAACGTTCGATCTCTCGCTGGTTCAAACACTTCCATAGAAGGAGTCGTGGAGATGCCATCATCTTCTACGTGTACCCTACTGCATGGAGACGCCATTGCTTCCTGTAACATTACTGCCCTGCAATTAGAGTTTAGCAGAAGCTAGCATCCGTCCTTACGTAAAAAGGAGAAGAGTTGACCTGTGCATAAAAAGGAGTACAGTTCCCTGCCAATTCCATCGGTTGACCTGCACCTTCGCCAATTATTTATTCCATCCCTGCTGGAACATTGCTTTATTAAAAAGCTAGCAACAAAAGTGCAGATCACTGCCATTGTTTACTCTGTTTATTTTTTTGTGAAGTAGGAGCGTTTTCAAATAAGAATCAAAGTGTTGTCGCTGCCAAGCAAATCCATAAAGCAACATTCATTAGAATGTGCCTTTGAATTATTTAAATTGACATTTGTTGGTTTCTCATGTTTGGGCAGAGATGTGAAGAAATCACAAAGCCGGTAATGGGAAGTGACAAAGAGGAATAGATCCGCGTACAAGAAAATAAACCCGCAGAGAAGGCATTGTCATTGCAAGTGAATCACTCATATGAACCTTGCTACCAACTTTCAAATTCTTATTCCGAATCCTCATCAGTAGACTGCATGCTTCTCCAAATTACTGATCCATCTATAGTAGGATTTATGTAATCCAACATCATGCCTATTGTGATGGCGAATAATTGCTCAAGGGCCTCTAACTCCATATTGTGGTCCACTGGTTCAATATATCTAGGCCCTAGACAAGGATCTAAGGGATGAACTACTTTTATCTCATCTGCTTCAAATGTCATGGTGTCCCTCTTTAGATCAATGATAGCATAGTTGTCATATGCCCAATCAATCCCGATTAGAGCAGGGTAGGGATCGTTATCTCCCATGATTTAAATTGCCTCAAAATCAGTTGTCGTCTTAACTTCCACATCATATATTTCCACATTTTCCAGCCTTCCTACTAGGAAGATGGAGTACAGATTTTCCATTCTTAGCTAGATGGGGGAATATACTAACTGAGGTTTTCCCAAAGCTTCGCAGTTATTTTTGGGTAGGATGTTGACATATGATCCCAAATCTAGCATGACATCTTTGATTTCAAAATCATCTAGTTGGGCTTCTAACCTAAATTCTTTTCCTATTCTCACCTTTCTTCTTTGTATTCTTTGGGTATTCTTCTCAAGAAGGTTAGTCCTTACTATGGATTTTGGGGTTCCTTCGTTTCCATGTATCAAGTACATAGTGTTGCACAACTTCTCAGTAAGTTGGTCATCCCCTAGGATATCAAATAATAATTGAAACCAAAGATTGATTACACTTTGAGACTGTTGAGACTGTCTTCTTGGAATTGAAGAATTCTTGGGTGTTGGTTTTGAGGTAGGGGCTTGCGTGAGGTTAGGTTGAGAGGTGGATCTAGGAGGATTCTCCGTTACTTCTAGAGTGGGGATACTCTTAAATATTTCTATTGCATTTTTTAAAAACAACTTTTTTCTCACATGATCATACATGTCATTCTTGGGAATAGATTTCTGAATCTTGGGCTCACTATCTGTGTCTTCCCCAGTCTTTGCTCCTCCACGAGTGATGATGTTAATATCTGGGATCTCTCCCTTGATTCCCCTATTTAATTATGATCTTATGATATTATCTCCTTGTTGACGAACTTGATCTTCCCACTTCGCGATCAGCTCTGTGAATTCTTCAGTTGTATGCTCATTATTCCTACAGTGCAAGAACCATGGTTGTCTTGGTTGAGGGAAGTTTCTATCCAAATGAACTTGTTCGTTGCAGTTGTAGCATAAACTGGTCCCTCATCCTCCATTTCTCCCTCCTTTGAATCCACCTCAGTCCCCACCTCCCTGGCCTCTTCCAGGTTCTTGGGGGGTTTCATTTACTTTGAATGTTTTCCGGTCTAATATGTTAGTCAATGCGTCCAACGATCTACATTGATTTGTGACATGGGTAGTAGATTCAAAAAACTCACAATGTATTGTATTGGGCACAGCTGTGTACTTATTCATAATAAGACACTTCCTCAGCGCATGTCCATGTGTCCGAAAAATCTCACAATACTCTATTGTCTTAGAGGTTTGAGCACCTGGGAAGGTATTATACAACCATGATGTAAGGAATGGTGAAGTTGCATATACTTGCGCTACTCCTCCTGTGGGTCCTTAAGAATGCCCCATCAGGTTGTGAATAGGTCCCATTCCCCTTATGCATAAACATTCATTTGTCAGATACCCTTTTGTGTAGCATCTAGTGCACGAAACCTAAGGTCGTCCTGGTAGTTGTGTCGTTAATTCTTGAATCTTTTCCATTAGCGCTGAGATTATCCCTGAAGTTGCGACACATTTGCATCTACTAGAGGTCTAGTCATTTTCAGATTCCATGGCTAACCTTCCATGGCTTCGATCTTCATCGATTTTTCCAAGGCATCTGTTAATGTGGCTATCCGTTGTTGTGTTAAAGGAATTCACATCAAAGGTAGTAATCCTTGGATGTTCCACTTCCTCTGGTGATCTTCATGAATTGGATGCACTATCCTCCCAATACCATCCTTAAACTTTTGGTTGTACTCCCAGGAAGATTCTCCTTCCCTTTGTTGAATCTCCTGCAACGCAAAGAGAGCTTGTTTCTCTAACTGAGGTAGTTTGAATTCAACGATGAACTTCAAATGAACTTGGACAGGGGTGAAGTCTTGTCCTTGCAGCGAAGGTTCAATAGCCTTCATATACCATTTCAGAGCACAACCCATCAAGGTAGTATGAAATTCTACTAACTTATTTGCATCGAGAGTCCCTCTGGACCTCCAGATGGCTTCACACAACCAATGTTGCCCTACATCTTCGTCCCCTTTAGCCCATAATTCTTTGTATTGGGCGATCAATACTCCCATATGTCTAGCCATTGTGGGTCTCATTGCTCCTATTAAAATAAAACCTAACGGTCCTCTTTGTGATACACCTGTGGATCCCAATATCCTCCCAACTTTTACACTTACAGAATGATTCTTACTAACTGGTTGCAAAGGAATAGAAGTAGAATAAGTAGGAGGTGTATAATTTACCATGAGTATAGAGGACACCTACGGGAAGGGTGATTAGGGGTTCGTTCCACTGACTTCTGCATGGATTTGTTTGATCTGGGGGGTCATGTTCTCTTCCTATGGAGCAGTTTTCTCTACGTGGTTATTGATGTTTCCTGATATCGGGGATTAATCTTCTTGATCTCCCACAAGGTTCATAGCTTCTTCGTCCTCCCTTGATTATTCACAATCTTCTTCTCATCCACCCATCTAGGGACTCATTCCTCTCTGTGCTTCTCTCTGTTGCAATCTTAGACTATCCAGTCTTTCTTATCTTCTCACCTTCCTCAACTCTTCCTTCCTTATTTCATTTGTTCCTCTTGATCCGATTTATTTCCGCAACACCTCGGACTGCTTCATTGCTTTATTTACTTTTCCGTGCCACCACTTTTCAACAATGAAGACTCTCTTTAAGGGTCGCTTGTTTCTTGATCTTCCCCCATCTATCAAAGAACCATTTGCCCTTCTCAGGTCATGATCATACCCCAAAATCACCCTACCCCAAGCGTAGGTGTTGAGGCTTCCATCTCAGTTGAGGGAATGGTTAGCATCCCCTCCTCCATCATGAATTCTTTGATCCATAGGGGAATTTCCCTCAACAGTCTGTCGCGTGCACCTTTCTTGAAAATTGCTCCCACGCGTGAAAACAATTTGTGATTCTCGGCTGCAAATTCGACGATGTATCCCTTCATAATCGTGTGAACCCATAAATCGACCGCTCGTATCATATGGTGATCTAGATGGTGAAGTGTTATGATCTTATATCTATCCCAAATATAGGTCTTCTTGACATCTTCTTGGAATTATAGAGCTTCTTGGAGCCTATCTATCCAATGGAATATTTCTTCTGTAAATTTAACCTAGAATATCTCATACTGGTCACTCGATCTTTCTGAGTAAAAGACAAAATCTCTTGTATTCCTCTCACTTTTACCTTGCAACACTGCTTCCTTCCATATAAAGGAGTCACAATTTCTCTCCCACCATTGTTGAGTCTCAATTCTATAGATCCGTGGAAGGATTCTCCTCACAGGTTCCCTTTTTAAGCATTGGTCTCGACTGAACCTTGGTGCAAAAGTGTTTAGACCAAGGTCCTTCTTAGGTTACCAACAAAAGGTATCGAAGTAGTTTAGAGAAATCGCATTTTCATCTTCCTAGGAGGGAAAAATTCTCACCCGAAGTGCAATCGAGACATGAAAGAGAGAGAAGGGTAAGGAGAATACTTAGACAAACCTCTAGGGTATCATGGCTCACTGTAGTCTTGCACAAAATAGACTAAACATGTAACAGTCCTGAGTAATTCCTAACTCGGAAATAAAGAAATAGATTTGTGTTTCCATTCATAAAGAAGAATTTAAGTATATTATACATAAAGATAATAAATAACAACATTCCATTCATGCATTAGGACTAAATACACAATATGTAGATTCAAAATTTAAGCCTCTGATTATATTGTCAATTCCAAACTCCGATACATTGTCTGTCTAGTTCTCACCTAGATCTCGATATTCAACTATGCTATAGTATTGGCCCATTACATAAGTGACTATCGTAACAACATCAATATTAAAAACAATAATAGTAATACCTCTCGACTAACATACTATAAAACAATGGCACTACAACCCTTCCATTAACCTTTCATTCATTCATTATCCTTTCATTATTATCCTATTACAATCACAACGGTCTCATATATATAATCCGATCTTTCTAGTTAAGAACTCAACAGTTCTTTCTTTTCTTGATCTTGTTGAAACTTCTTTCCTCAAATATGATGTTATGTTGTCCCTTTAACCTATTTCTTTTTATTTCTTTTGTTCGTTGTCCAACTTCTCAACAACTTGTGCAAATTCCATTCTCCAAAATGAAGCTGCAATGTGTTGTGCACAACTTCTATTCAATAAAAAGAAGGGCCCAACAAAGTCATGATAATGTAAGGAAATCCACACAGGAAGTGAGGAGTGGAGATAGGGTCCCATGATACATGGTTTCCATGGTAAACCTTGGAATATAGATCAATGACAAGGATTAAATATTCGGGACAGAAGATCAATGACCCTTGTGATTTTGTATCTCAGCCATTGGGAGTTTTTGGCTGATGAGAAGTGTGAAAAGTCCCCATGTCCCGGTGACGGGATACATTAGGGTGACGTAAGTAAGCCACTCAGAAAGTGACAAATGGCCCATTCATAAGGTGACATGTTTTGGGGCACATTCGACAAGTGGCATGTATGCAAATCCATAAGGAAGGTGACACATGGAAGGTCCACATAAGAAAAGTACACGTAAGCAGGTCCACGCAAGTAGCGATTCAATAGACGACATGTGGAAGCAAAGTTCCATAGGATTTCAGGTTTCGTGGTAGCCCATGATGAGAGTTGAGTCATAACTAAAAAGGAATCAATGGTCCATATTTTTGATTCCATCATATCAACAACTCTCTTTACAGTCTCGATATACCGAGATCCTGATATCCGAGATATGTCAACAAATGTATGTAGCCACTTAGGAGGAGACACATGATAGGTAGAGGTGAGGACAAGGAGAATTCATATACTAGCAAAAGGAATATTCATCGTTGATCATTGGAAGGATCAATGATGATCCACAGATCGACCATAAGAGGAGGAGTAGATCTAGTGGTCCATTTATGTAGAACATCGACCATTCTCGTTATACTGGACTGTGCCCATTGGAGGCTCTAAGGTGTTGGAGGGTGTAAAATTCCCACGGTCCCAATGTCATGGTTACTCAATAATTTTGGAGTCTAGGAAATGCGGAAACAAGATCAAGAGGAAACACAATCAATGGACGAGATAATTCCTAGACCCTAATCTGATGGCTATTGAGCGTAGAAGGCATATTACGTGAGGAAGTGAATGGATCGATGATTGAGATTTAATTCAGTGTATGATCCAATGACTATTGGGTGATGATATTCATTCCTTGAACAATGAGTGATCCCATGTGTAAAACATGGAAGCAATTTGGGGTTGTTTCGAGCCCGGTTATTATGGAGATTTGGAGCCAGCCTCATGAAGTGGATTTTGTTATGTGGAAACAATCATGGGAGGATGAAATGTATAAGTAAATATGATATAGATGAATTGAGGTGTGAATAAAGAGAAGTGAGTGTGAAGGTAATAAGAGCAAGGGAGAATAAACATGATGAGCATCTAGGCTCTAAGGTCCGTGTGAAGTCATGGAAATGATGAAGATTATCTTATTCTTTAGGACATAAAGTATGATGCATGTTGGAGAAACTTACTAAAACAAATTAAGGTATTTATGTATTTTTAGGGTGGCACAGCGGAGAAAGGAAGGAAATTGGAATCCTCGACAGGTTGGTGCCTATGAACAATTGACTTATGATTTGGTGATCATAAGAGGATTGGTGTACTTATTCAATTGCAGGTTGGTTCATGAATTACGAGTTGATTCTCACAAGAGGATTGGTGTCATCATTCAATTACAGGTTGATGCCTAAATTATGAGTTGGTGCTCATAGTAGGATTGGTTCCCTCACAAAAAATTGTTTATACACAAACTGACATTTATCTGTAAAATACTTTGAAGTTTTTCACATTATGGGTTTCCACTTCTATATCTGTGAATGTGTTGATTAATGTATGTATGAGTATATTTTTGATATGAATGTCTACAATGATAAATGATAATATGCTTTAAATGGGTTTAGAGAAAAAAGGAATTAAAGTTTGCAATACTGATACACCCCTGTCTCTCAGTATTATTGACCATTCCAACATTACCTACATTTGTATTGTTTTCATATATGTCTCACCCCATGATAGCTTTAATACCTCTCATCCTTCATTCAAAGGCTCTTCTAAGATATATTACTCTCCCTTGAGTCACCCTATCTTATCCTAGATGCATGACATCTTTAGAATGTCTAGAACTTGGTTAGGTTCTTTTGTCACTTCCTTTGAATCCTCTGGCCTTTATTTGTTGTTTTGACTCTACTAGACCATTTTGTGCACTTTTTAATAGTTTTGGGTTTTCCTTGAATACTGTGCCTCTAATATAGCCCATAATCGATCACGATGCTTCAATATGGGTCCTTAATGTTGTAAATTCATTTAAGAATACCTAATTGGGTGTCCACTAGGTCAAACCATCCTACCCCTCCTCATTTTTTTGTGTCAAGTGTACCATAACTTACTTGCATTGCACTATATATGCATGTTATGGTTTTGGATTATGGTACACTTTTTTAATAAAATACCAATGGTACGAAGCTTGGAACTTGTGGTTATAGATGAAAACCTATCGCACACTCCCTCCATATGAAACATTTTTCCAAAGAAACTAAGACAAACCTCACTTACATCTTGATGTCATCTTCTTGCCTATTTACGTCGCTCATCTAGTGGTTGTAAAGGCTCTAAGTTTGATTTCTCTCATATTCTTCAATTTCTCTTGCAAGAACACCTACGGGTCAATGCTAAATCTTTATTTAGGGGTTTTTCTCCTACTCCATGCTCTTGCATTGCTTTCTCAGGTTATCTCCAACAACTTTACAAGGATAGCTTGTTATTCGCTCGATTTCTTCTTTAAAAGCTTGTTATTTTATCCAAGATGCAACACAAAACATTGCCCTCAAAATCCATTTATAATGAACAAAAATCCATTTATAAAAATCCATTAATTAATAATTAATAATAATATTTCTTAATTAATAAATGCAATTATAAAATATGTATACATTAGTAAGCTATTAAAATATTATTAATAAATACATATATAAAACATTTATAATTGCCAATAAAGTAATAAAGGATTATCAATACATGAATCTATAAAACATCTATATATTAATAAAATTTAAAACTTCAAAAATAGAGTAATGTATTAATTAAGTAATATTATTAATTTATATATGTATTTATTTATAAATTAAATTCTTAAAAGATTAATATGTAATTAGTAAAAGTAGATACATTATTGAATAAAGTATTATTTAATTAATTAACTTATTTATCTACTATAAATAAACTAATAAAGTATTATAAATAATATATAAAACAATTAATTAAGTAATATTATTAATTTATATATGTATTTATTTATAAATTAAATTCTTAAAATATTAATATATAATTAGTAAAAGTACATATATTATTAAAGTATTATTTAATTAATTAACTTATTTATCTACTATAAATAAACTAATAAAGTATTATAAATAATATATTAATAAATATATAAAATAATAAATACATTAAAGTGTTAAATCATTAAATATATTAAATAAATAGCTTTATAATGTAATTTATTAATTAATTTATATATTCTATTACTTTATATAAATGTAATAAATAGTTTAATAATGTAATCTATTAATAATGTACAATGATTTAATAAATCATTATTGTAGTAAAGTTTAATGTATAATTTAAATAATATATTAATGAAGTATAAAATAATGTATAAAATTTGCAATACATTAAATGATTAAATGTATTAAATAATAAATATTGTAACTTGATTTATAAATTAAAGTATTAAAATATTAATCTATAATATAATGTATGAATATTAATTAATTAATAAAAATACATTTAGTATTTAATTAATTAATACATTTATATATTATCAATAAAATAATAAAATATGAAAGTAAAAAAAAAATACATTAATAATATATAATAATGTATAAAATATTAAATACATTAATGTGGTAAACCATTAAAAATATTAAATAAATAGAAAGTATTAGTAAAAATACATTACCAATTACTAATCAAAATAGTATTTATTTAATTAATTAATTTATATAATATCAATAAATTAATAAAATATTAAAGTAATACAAAAAATATATTAACTATATATATAATAATATATATGTATAAAGAATTAAATACTAAACCATTAAATGTACTAAATAAATAGCTTAATAAATAGCTTAATAGTATAATGTATTGATTAAGTAATATTATTAATTTATTTATACTATTTATTAATAAATGAAAGTATTAAAAAATTAATATATAATGCAATGTATGAATATTAGTTAATTAATTAATAAAAATAAGTTATACATTTTTATTTTTTTTAAAGTAAAAAATGATATAACTTGTTATATTATCATTACCAAGTTACAAAGACTGTTTATGATGTGAGCTGTCCCGCCTAAACAGGAAACCGAGACAGTTGGGCATCCTATGTCATTTGTTTCCTAGCAAACAAAATTATCAGAGTACAGTCCTGCTCGAAGGAAACCAGGACGTCTAGCCATTAAGTTTAAACTGTATGCCAAAAATCTAGTTGCAAAATAGCTAAGATCTAACTATAAGGTAGCTAGAGAGGTAGTGGGGGGGCCCAAAGGGCCCATAGTGAGAATAGTGGAGGTCATTCAATGTAAGGTGGACTAGGTCCACTATATTATTA
>CBVK0102167573.1:0-18599 GCA_900067695.1 Picea abies
GGGTTCAAGCAATGTAATGAGACATGAAGAGAAGTATTGTATTTGGAGCGGTAGCTCAATAGAAGGATGCCCCCTCGAAGAGGCAAGTGAACAAGAGAGGATCCCTTCCATAATAGGATCCATTGTATGGCGTTGCCCTACCTCAAGGGTTTGCTAGTAATAAAATAGATTTTGCATATTGTTCTTATATATCTATTGTTGTGCTTTTTTATTTAGTATTGGGATCTTAACACTAACTAGGAGAAATCTTGGTTCATAAATAGAAAAAAATTGCTAACCAAGAACATCATTGAACCTCTTATCCGGTCAGCTCGTCCTCGTCCCCGTGCTTTCGCCATCCTGCTGGAAATGCGTAAGCTTGCGCGCACATAGGGCATTGTCGTTTATGGAGAGTCCTGGAATGAGCAACAAACAACATGTCGAGTCAATGGTCGATTTGGGCGATGCAAAAGATTTGGTCATCCAACAGGCTCCGCATATCAAATATTAGAGCTAGGTACCCCGAATTGGTGAAGGGGTGTTGGTCCTGCCAGTGGCCGTCAACAGAGGCTGAGGGAATGGGCCCCATTTCTCCTTCACTTACATGTGTTGTGCAGTCGTGATGTGTCAGTTGGTTGGATAGCTGGGTTGCCTCCTCCATAGGTGCATCGGGGGGTGAGTCTCTGCTTCCTTTTGCGCAGGACGGGGTCTCTTCTTCAACATAGCAGGTGGTAAATTTCTCTTCTTCAACATAGCAGGCGAAATCTTGTCATCAGTGCCAAAATCAGTGGGTGCATTCCAATTGTCCGGGACTATGAACAGAGGGAGCTTGGGATAGCTTTGCATGGCATCATCCAGGGTGATCTCTTCCACGTACGCCATTGGAGGTGTTTGTGGTTTCCTACGTCTTCACAAGGATGCTATGGGTAACGCCTGTTCAAATTTCTTTTGCCTCTGGCAGCGAGATTCGGCTGTGTACCAAGATGCACCCCTACGTTGCTTACCTCATGCTCTGGGCATAATGGAGACCCTGGAGATGACCAAGGTTCCTTGCGGGTGGAAGGCTCCTCTCCAAAGCTCTAGTGGGTCTACAAAATGCTGCTCTGCTAAAATTAACTCTGCATTCGATGCTGCAATGGGCGAATGTCGCTCAATGCTGTCAAGGCGGGTGATAAGGAGGAGGACAACAATGACCGCCATAGCCATTAAGGCTTGCTTCCAAGTGTGTTGGTGCACTGTACTGATCACTTGCGTGAAGGGGCTCATCTCCTGGATTTTGCTACACGGATTCATCCTTGTTTAATTATTGAGAGGATGGTCGCCGGTGGATGTATTAATGGTGCATCACGGCGTTATCCCGCGTGGCTCTGCTCTGCAACGTGGCACCCCATCCGGGGGTTGTATATCTCTGGTGGCTAAGGTTTGGCATCGAGTTGAGATGTCTAAGTATTTCGAGGTGTGGGCCTCCCAACAGAAGTGTTCGGTTTCCATTTCAACTCCTTCATTTGCTACGCAATCTGCTATCTTGTTTGCATCTTGCTTCATGTGGGAAAGTATGATGCTGAGATTGGGTTGGAGGAAGCGGGTGAAGTCCTCTAGCAATCCAGAGAGTCGCCAACTTGGTGAGAGTTTTGAAGGATTGCCTCCATGGAGAATCTTGGTGATTAGCTTGATGACAATTTGAGAGTCCCCGTCTAGGATAATCTTGTGATGGTATTTGTCAATAGTTGTTTGTAGACCCCTCAATAACCCTGTTAGCTCTGCCACATTGTTGGTTGTTTCCCCTAGGAATCCTGCAATGAGACATAGGATCTTTCCATTGGAATTTTTGAGTATTGCTCCATATCCCGTTGGTCCCAGGTTGCCTTTGGAAGCCCCATCAAAGTTTATCTTTATGAAATTTGTTGAAGGGTGGGACTAGGTGGTTGGACTAGTCTGTTGGTGCTTGTGCGTCCTTGGTTCTAGTTGATTGATTAGAATGGGCTGCCATCTTTGAAGAATGCACTGTTCCTCTAGGTTGTAGTTAAGGTTCTCTTCTTTCGAGGATTTACTTCTGATAGTTTCCTTGATTAGTGAGATTATTTTCTCCTAGGTGGTATCTGGCATGGAAGCTTTGGAGTGGAATATTCTTTTGTTTCGTTCCTTCCAGATTTTCCAGAGAATGAACCCTGGTAGGAGCTACCAGATGTGATTCAGAAGAGGATTATTGTAGGTGATAGAGTCCTAATTCTCAATTGTGTCATTGATGTTGCTCCGATGTTGGTTGGATTTGCGCATTATTTGCGCTCCTTGGTCCCAAATTTGTTGGCTGAAGTGGCAGCCATTCTAGAGATGTTCTTTGGTTTCCTCTTGCTGGCGGTAGAGAACGAAAAAAGATGGTCCAATGAAGCCTCTTTTCCTGAGGTTGTCCCAGGTTAGGGCTCGGTTATGTACCACAAGCCATAGGAAGGTGGAAACCTTGGGCCAAAGAGCGGGGTTCCATACTTTGTTCCATATGGTCTCCTTGTTTTTATCCTGGTGATTGCCCTGTAGGAAGTAAGCTTCCTTTATTGAGAAAGTGCCAGTTGTGGAATACCCCCATATGAGTATGTCCGACCTTTCTCTATTGGGTACTTTCCAGCGGTTAGCATGAAATTGCGAGTTCTGCAGATTGAGATTCTTTGGGACTCCGAGATCCTGATTAGAGACTTTCCATTGGCGCCATTGATGTCGTTGTTCCTCAGGTTTCTAGAGATCCTTTACCCTGAGGGAGGTATCCTGGTTGAGAGATCATTTAAGATTGGTTAGCTCCTCCATTTCATCCAGGGGTTTGAATTGCTGCCACAAGTCCTGCCTGAACATGGCGCTTTCTCCGTTTCGGACTTCCCAGAAGGCATGATTTGAACCAGTGTGTGATTTTTCCAGGCTGTGTTCCAGATATTGGAACCTTGAATTCGGTTATTGTGCCTAATTAGCTGATTATATGGTGTGAGGGGGGCATACTTATGCTTCAACATTTGTGCCCAGGCAGCTGTTGGGTTTTTTAACCATTGCCACCAGATTTTGGCTCCCATTACTTGATTGAGTTTCCCTGGATCCCAGAGTCCCAATCCTCCTAGGATTTTTGGTGTACAGAGTTTGTCCCAACTTACTAGAGCCCATTTCTTGTTAGGTTGATGACCATGCCAGAGGAAGTTTCGTTGGAGGTTCCTGATGGCTCTGATAACCTGTTTAGGAGCTATAAGGGCGGTGAAGAGGTAAGTAGGTAGGGCTTGCAAGACTGACTTGAGGAGGACCAACCTAGAAGCGATGTTGAGGGGTCTGAAGGTCCAATTGCTTAGCCTGTTAGAGATGGAAAGGAGAAGGCTATCCCAGGAAATGGATCTAGCAGCTGCACCCATGAGGGGAATGCCTAAATAGTTGGACGGAAGGGAGCTCTTGGGTATTCCTAGAAGTCTGGAAATGTGGATCTGAACAGAAGTTGGTGTGTTAAAAAAGTAGAGTTTGGATTTCTCTAAGTTGAGAGACATGCCTGAGGTTTCAGTGAAGTCAGAGAGGATAGAGTTGAGCTGGTTGGCCTCCCAGACTGTTGGGGAGTTCAGAAGGAGGGTGTCGTCAACAAATTGACTGTGAGAGGGCGTTGGTTGGATGTTGTGCAGGGGCAAGCCTTTGAGAGAGTCGTCTATGACTGCTGCCTTGATGTAACATCCCAGGCCTTCCGCCATAAGTACAAACAAGAAGGGCAAGAGGGGGTCCCCTTGCCTGAGACCCCTAGAAGGTAAAAAAGGCCTAGACGAAACCCCATTCACTAGGATGGAGAAGAAGGATGAGGAGGTGAGATTTAGGATCCAGTTCACCCAACACTGATCGAATCCAAAAGATTCTAAGACAGCCTGAAGGCACTGCTAGCTGGCCCGATAGAAATCTTTTGAAAGGTCAAGTTTGATTAACATACCTGGGGTCCTTGAAGTCTTGAGGGAGTGGATGAACTCATGAGCCAGGATGACGCTATCCATGATTTGTCTTCCTTCTATGTACCCTACTTGTTCCTTGGAGATGACATGTGTCAGTATAGGTTTGAGTCGATTGGCCACCACCTTTGTTATGATTTTGTAGATAACATTCCAGAGGGTGATGGGTCCAAAATTTTTAGGGTTTGTGACCCGTTCTTCTATTAGAATAAGGGTGAGAAAGGTGGTGTTGAGAGCTGGTAGGACTAGGCCTAATGCTCTAGATTCCTCTACTACCTCCCATACTTCTTCCCTGACTAGGTCCTAGCAATGGTGGAAAAGATCAGTGGTGAACCCATCCAGGCTAGGGGCTTTTCCTAGAGGCATAGCTTTTACTGCTTGATCCACTTCCTCTTCGGTGATGGGTCATGTTAGAGCGGCATTTTTCTCTGAGGTTACCAGCAAGGGTATGTGTCTGGTGACTCTTTGGATGCCTGTCATTCTATCCTCCTTGGTTTCCGTTAGAAGGTCCTAGCAGTAGTTGATCAACTCAGCCTCAATTTGAGAGTGTTCTCTGACTGGGTTGCCCTGGCTGTCCTCTAGGTGGGTGATTCTGTTGACGTGGCGACATTACACCATAGCTCTATGGAAGAATTTTGTGTTCTTTTTCCGTTCCTTGAGCCATTGTATTCTGGATTTATGTTTCCATAGAATTTCCTCTTGCTTCCTTCTCTCTTCTAATTTCTCTTGGAGCTTAGCCTCCTCTTTCATTAGTTCAGTAGTCCAGGATCCTGAAATGAAAGTTTTTTGTATCTCCACCAGCTTGCTCTCTATTTATTGTATGCTTTGGAGTATGTTTCCAAAGGTGTTCTTATGCCAATGTTTCAGCAGCTGCTTAAAGTTTTTGAGGCGCTGCTGGAATTTATACATGCTGGTGCCATGATCTATTTCCGCCTGTGCCCACCAGGATTTTGCTAGCTAATGGAAATCCGGGTGTGAGAGCTAGAATTTTTCAAAGCGGAGGGGCTTGTACTTGGGTCTTTCTCCCATGTCTATATTAAGATAAAGAGGCTAGTGGTCTGACCAGGATTTTGGAAGAATAAGGCTTTCCAAATAAGAGCCTTCCTCCATTAGTTCCTCAGTTACCAGGAAGCAGTCCAGGTGACAAGAAATGTGTTGGTTGCTCGATCTGTGATTGGACCAGGTGAAGGTGCCATTGTTATTTTCTATATCTACTAACTTTAGATGATCAATGAGAGTTTTGAACTTACCACTGTCTTGCTCGAGTTTCTTGGTGCCTCCTGTCTTTTCCTCCAGCGACAGGATCATATTGAAGTTGCCTCTTAAGATCCATTTTTGTGTTGTCACCAGAGTCCTGATTAGTGTGAGCTGCTCCATGAGTTTGTCTTTGTCCTGTTGGCTATGGGGGCCGTAGACATTTGTGATGGCTCCTTCCTGATTTGAGCCCATGACCTCAAAGTGAGTCATTATTATACCTACAATTGAAAAGGATTTGTTGATAGTGATGTTGGATGGATTCCAGAGGATAGCAAGACCTCCTAAGGCTTCTATGGAGTCTATTGATCTGGAGTTTCATCCTCTCCAAATATGTTGGAAGATGGTTTAAGCTTCTATTCTGGCACATTTGGTTTCCTGTAACATTAGAATGTCTCGGTTTTCTGCATTGATACAATCTCAGAGGATCCTTTGTTTGGATCTGCCATTGAGTCCTCTAATGTTCCAGGTGATGATCTTCATCATTAAGAGGGTGGTGTTGGGTGGAGGTATCCCTCCGAAAGCTTGTGGATCTGTCCTGAGTTTATCATGAGGTTTCCCACCTCCTTGATAAGTTGTTGCATTGTTTTTTGCCCTCTCCTTTTGTTCTCACAGAGTATTCTTTTCGAGCCTTAACTCGTGTCCGTGGATATGCCCACGCATGCTGTGGATCCTGTTGAGGAGTTGAGAAATACTTTATGTACCTTGCATAGTTTTTCTTCAGGAAGGGTCTGTAGATCCTTTTGATTCAGGACCTCCTTGAGCTTTTCTAGATCTATGCCTGCTAGATCTCTATCATCCAGCTGCATTGCGGTGTCCCCATCCCTGTCTCCTCTTTCTTCTGTGTAGATTTCATGACTCTGGGGAGGGGGAGGAGGATTTGGGATGTCCCCATGGGCCTGTTGTGATTCCTTGTGTGGATCTTGGATTTCCTCATCTTCTGGCAGCTGGTTCAGAATCTCATAGGAGTTTTTGGTTGTGATCTTTTGTCTAGGATCTGGGACTTGCCTCCTTGGAGGGTTTCTCTTCTTTTCTACAACCATGGTGAAGCTATATTTCTGTATGGTATCATTTGCTTTGGTGGCTGGTTTGATCAGGGGGAAATCTTTGAAGAGGTGGACATGCTCATGACATCTTGTGCAACAAAACGGAATGTATTCATAATCCAGTGTTTGTTGCCAGTCCTCATCCTGGTATTCGAGAGTCACAGCTCCGGGTAGTGCCTTGGAAATGTTCATGTAAACACAGATCTGAGCGTATGAAGTGTATTTTCTCTGCCTTGTGGCTTTTGAAGCTTTGACATATTGGACTAGAGTATTCCCTATGCCCATTAGAATCTCTTCCAGCCAAAACTCTTGCAGTAAGGAATATATGCGGATCTATACAGGGACCATGGTGAAGTCCTCCTTGTCTGGGCTAAATATTTCAGTCCAGAAGCGTAAGAATAGCCCTGCTGAGTTGTAGAAGTACGACCCATTCTCAAATATCCTATCTCTGTCTTCTGGATTGTACAGGATGATTGTGAAGAATCCTTTGGAGCTAAATTGGACCTCATAGTCCCCTTTGGGGTTCCACCAATGCTTGATCCACTTCCTAAGATCCCTCTATGTTGGCCAGAGACCCAGGAACTTTCCATTGAGGGCGTGTTCTCTCATAAATTGGGTGTGTTCCCCTACTTTGGTTGAGCTAATAAGGTATCTCAATGTTTTTTCTATTTGTGGTATGCATTTACCTAGCTCCCATCCTCGAGGTGCTTTTGGATGGGACGTACCCGCTTTCGTCTCCATCTCCTTTGTGAGGCTTTATTCTCTGGCCAGAAGTTGTTCGCGTACCTCCAAGGGCGGCTCAAACGTGGGGTGTTTTTCTCTGGTGCCTGAGCAGTCGTTGGCGGTGATATTGCTATACGAGGGGGGTTGCCCCCCCTCTTCTGTGCCCATTCCGGCGTGTCAGTAGGAGTCAGTTGGCCTCCGTTGGCCGCTAAAGATTCGTCGCGCTGGTGTTCTGCGACTAGTCTGCAACAGTCTATGCCGATGTGAGGCTAGGGTTTTCTCAGAGCTCTCCCCATTCCTCATACTCTCTCAAAAATAAGTTATACATTATTGATTAAAGTACTATATAATTAATTAAAACATTTATATACTATGAATAAAATAAATAATAAAATATAAAATTATTATAAATAATACATTAATAATATATAGAATAATAAATAACATAATAAATACATGAATGCATTAAATCATTAAATGTATTAAATAAATAGTTGTATAATGTAAACTATTAATTAATTTATATAATCTATAATTTTATTAATTAATTTATGTAATCTAATAAAAAATATTAACAATGTAAGTTATTAACAATGTATTCATTAATAAATTGCTAAAGTATTAAAATTAATTGATTAATAATACTTAAATAAAACATATATACATGAATAAAATAAAAATACATTTATTTATAATATATTATAAGATAAACACTTTAATGTACTTATAATAGATTGATGTATTATATTTAAATAAAACATTAATCATATATAAATGCATGTATAAAATGATAAAAAACAATAATATTAATATGTTAAAAAATTGTCCCTGGATGGGGTGACATGACGCATATCTCAAACACATGGCACAGTGCCTGGCCTCATCTTAAATGAGGTAGGTCGCTCCCCATCTATTCAACATTAACGATGGGAGCTAGCCATTACTGTCGACCTCTGGATAAGAGACCTCTCCATCGCGGGAAAGGGTCGGCCCTGCAAACATTTACTATGGAAGAGTTAATGGGGAGATATGCCCAGTCGCTCCCCAAGCATTTGAATGTGATGAGGCGTGATCACATTCAGCTCACCCTTGCTCTGCATCTTTCCACCATTTGTGATATCTGGTGCGTTCTTCTCTCCACTCTGTGTGGTTTTAATATCCTCTCCTTCACTAAGATGCCTAGGGAGAGAGGTAAACCACGTTGTGGTTTGTATTGGTATACCCACACTGCTCAACGACAGAGGAGAAAACAAATGGAACAAGCGCTCTCCCTGGCCTGCACCATTCTGCGTCAAAGAGAAAAGGCGGAAAACCTCCCCCCCAGGGTTTATGCAAAGGAGTTTTCGACAGAGGAGCATGCTCAGATGCTCAGACCCTTTCGGGAAGTAAAATCTACGACTGCCATTGAAAATCAAGCAAGGTGAAGCATGGCGGGGAGGCATTGTGAGGAATTACCCACTTGTTATGTCGAGGAGGTACCTTATGAGGAATTAGTATCGTAGGGGGCCATTACTGAAGGTGAGCATTAGGAAGATGTAGGAGCCAAGGACAACGGATATAGCGACGTAGCTCCAGAGCAGCTAGCGAAAATTGAGATGAAGGTCACTCCGGGAGAGGGTGACGAAACCCCAGTGCCACCTTCCACCAGATCCATGCATGAACAGATTGGTGTCCCACCACCCTTCCTCCAACCGGCGCACTTGGAATTAGTGTTCAAATTAAGGGGACAGATGGCAGACAAGGAACATAGGATCATTCTAATGAGATAGCGTATGGATATCCTATTCGATGCGTACTCCAATGCCCCAATGAAGAAAAAAAGTCCAACGTGCTCCCACTTGTTCATAATGCAGGCTAGAGAAGTGCACCAGGAGGACGAGGTCGATAGGGCCACCAGATATTTGGTCTAGTTAATTTTTAGTCTGGTTTTCTCTTATGCTTACAACCATGCTGAGGCTTCTTTTTTCTTTAGTTTTTATCGTCCATAGTCATGTTCAGGCTTCTAAAATCTCTTTGTACCACCTCAAACAGTTTCAAGACTATGAATGGAAATCTGTCCTAGTTTCCCTTGGGCAGGACAGATGGCGAAACAACCTTCTTCTAGATGAAACATATGGGCTCCAAGTTGTGCTGGTTTCCGATAAAATAGTGGCAAACTTGGCAGTCTCAGTACTACTGTATCTTTTTTTGTTAATATAATATAGCAGGAACCAACCTTTTTTATTTAAAAAAAAAAATATGTTAAAAATTTGTATTAAAAAAATGAAATTTTATTCTATTTATGCCATCCTCGCTTGAGTCGATGGTGGTTATGACTTGATTTTGAAGCAATTTTAGGTAGCCTCTTGTATTCCATGTTGTTTAACTTGTTCTTATACATTAGGTATCTAGTCATAGCCCTGCTCTCAATGGGGGAGAGGCTTGTCTCTACGAGAACGATGGGATAGGGCGTATTTCCTTTCATTTTGAGATTATAGGTTATAAAATTATTTTGTATTTTCTCTATCTTTCTCCAGTATTCACAAGATATACTACAACCCCAGACTTCACATCCATAAAGAATAATAAGTGTAACAAGAGTCTCAAAGAGGAGTTTCTTCTTATCCCAACTCCAAAGATAAGTTTATTTACAATTCTTTTCAAGCCCATAATAAGCTTTCCATCCCCCATTAATGTTTTTCTCAATGCTATAATTCAAATTGAGCTTGTGGTGAATATCAATTCCAAGATATTTGTATGAAGTCACTTCCTCCAATTTGTTGGTTTCATATAAAAAGGTATCATATGGGATCTTATTGGATTTAATAATCATGACCTTAGTCTTATCAATATTAACAGTCATACCCATATGGAGAAAAAATCCTTGAGGATTCTTAGTTGGTTTTCAAGATCACGGGGACTCCTTTCCATAAGAATGATATCATCGGCATAAAGAAGAATATTGATGACTATACCAGTGAGAGTAGGGCCGACACAACTTGTTTTTTCCAAGCATTCTTCTAACTTATCAATGTATATGCCAAAAAGGGTAGGGGACAAAGGACAACCTTGTTTGACTCCGATATTATAGTTAATCTCTTTTGACCATCCCTCAGTGTTAAACTTATCAATAATGTTCTCATACATCCTTATTGCAGCAGCAACCCTCAACTCGAGAGGCACTTTTATATATTCCAACCCATTCCAAAGGTTTTTCCTAGGAACTATGTCAAAATCTTTTCTAAAGTCAACAAAACAACAAAAAAGATTGGTTTTAGTATTGCATAACTCCTCTGCAATTATCCTAAAGGTAACAAGATGGTCCATAGTTGAATGATATATCCTAAACCTGGCCTGGCCTTTATATCTTTTACCATGACTTTCTAGCCAAATGCTAATCTTCTTTTCCAAAATAACTCCATAAAGCTTGGCTAAAATCGAGCTAATCATAATGGTCCTATAATTAGAGCGAATGTTTTTATCCCCATTTTTAAAAATAGGAACAATGAGGCTTTGCGTCCAGGGTTTAGGGAAGCCCTGCTTGACTGCTAAATTGAAGAGCTTGTGCATGTGAGGGATAAGGATTGGCCCTCCGATTTTAAAAATTTCAGCTTGGTAGCCTTCAATGTCCTTAGCTTTCCCATTTGCGAGCCGCTTAACCTCGAACTCTATGTCATCTAAAGAAAAAAAAAATTCCTTTGTAGGGACAATAGGAATGGTGTCCATGGCATTAGGGAACTCGTAAAGACTTTTAAGGTAGGAATTCCAGTCCGTTAAGGGAATCCTATTATTTTCTTTAGTATTGTGTTTTAGAATTTGTCTCTAGAACTTCTTAGGATCCAACTTGTATAGTTATGAAAGTTTCTCTTACCTTTTATTGATATAGTATCTTTTTTTCCTTTTAATTAGGGATTTGTATGTATTGATCTTATCAAGTTTTAAGGGCGTATTAGAAGCATCCCTAATGACTTTGCTAGCAATTTTAAATTCTTTATCATACCAAGGGTTGGTTATTCTATTATTCTTTTTAAGGGACACCTCAAAAGAGAACTTGTTAATAGAAGTGGAAAGGGTAGTTGTAAAATTATGATAGAGTTCTTCAATGTTGTCCTTATAAGTTAGGAGGTTTAATTTACTATTTAAATCCTTTAAGAAAATTTCAACTTTACTTTTGTCAAAGCGCAATTTCCTTTGATTATTAGAATTCTCTTCAATGGTGCTCCTATGCAAGGAAAATTTTAGAGTTAGGGTTAAAGGTTTACGATCAGAGTCAAGTTCATGGTCATTTAAAAGGTCAAATGTTGTTATTTGGTTGGAAACAAGGATATCATATATCACATAATCTACAACACTACTACCTAGCCCATGACTACATGTCATTTGGTTGGAGTTTGGCCACTTCATTACTCAATTGCAAATAATTAGGTCTTGAGAGTTGCAGAGCTTGATCAACTCACTACCAAACAAATTCTCAATTAGGTCTTCAGATCTTCTTTTGTAGCTATTAGATAAAACAAGGTCCTCATCTAGACACAAAGGATTATGGTTGGAGTCATCACTTAAAAGAGTAGCTTGTTTAGTTGCAGTCCTAGCATTAAAGTCTCGTAGCAGGAGGATATTACCTTCATTTTTCAAATTATAAATATCTTGTTTTAAATTATTATAGGGACAATTTTTATCTAGATTATTTTTCTTATCATAGAAAAATATATTATTTAAATTATACATTAATCATATATAAATGAAGATATAAAATAATAAATAAAAAAATATGTTGAATTATTTGTTAATGCTTCAATTAATATGTTAATTAAACATAAATAATAAATAAAAATAATAAAGTATTATAAATTATTACAAAGTAAAATAATAAAATAAAATTTTATTTATAACAAATTATAAAATAAATTCATTAAATTATAAGTTTATTACCTACAAGAAGTAATAATACATCAATAAGTAAGGTATACATAAGTAAGGTATACATAAAGAAGTAGTTTATTATCTACTAAAGTATTGTTGTGTAATTTAAATAATATATCAATGGAGTTTTGAACGAGAATGGTGGGGTTATGTTTGTCACATTGGAAGGACAAGGCTATGTTCGACACAATGGGATGTTACTATTTTTTTCATATTGTGATGCTACTATGTTCATCACATTGCAACATTACTATGTTAGAAACTCAGACGATGCATTAATAATACATAATTAAATTACTAATACATTAATTGGCAATGGCCATGGTTCAATATGGTTGACCATAACCAATGTTAAATTTTGTTGACCATGACCATTGTTAACTTGCCTAGAAATTCACTATGCATGACCTTGGTTGAGCATGGTTCACAAAGGTTAACCATGTTTGACAATTGTTGTTTGTAGAAGATCATGGCTAGCCACAACCATCAGTACGCATGACATTAATACATTAATGTATAATGTAAAGTATTAATTAATTAATACATTAATACAAATTATTAATTAATACATCGCTAAAGTATTGATACATTAAAACATTAATAAAGTAGAAATACATTATTAAAGTATTAATACATAAACAATGCATCATTACAATAATGTAATATCTAAACTAAAGTATTAATTTCCATTAATGTATATTGTAACTTATTAATTAATTTATAATTTAATAATGTATTGTATTAATTTGTTAATGCATTAATACATTTCTAAAGTATTATTACATTTCTAAAGTAGTAATACAGTATTAAAGTATTAATACATAAATAATTGGGTTGATTTTATGTTCGTCACATTGCGACGAGAATTATATGGTTGTCATATTGCAATGAGAATGATATGGTCGTCACATTGCAACGACATGATATTTGTGTCACATTATGATGACAGGATATTTTCATCATATAACGACGAAATGATATTTGCATCACATTTATACGACATGATATTTGCGTCACATTGTGACGAACATGCCATTTTCATCACAATGCGACGAAAAGGCTATGTTTGTCACATTTCGACGACAAGACTATGGTTGTCACATTGCAATGACATGATATTTGCATCACATTGCGATGACAAGATATTTGCGTCAGACTGCGATGACATGATATTTTCATCACATTATGATGAGGAGGCCATGTTCATCACAATGTGACAACAAGGCTATGTTTGTCACAATGCGACGAAAATGTTATGGTCATTGCATTGTGATGACATGATATGTGTGTCACATTATGATGAAAGGATATTTGCATCACATTGCGACAACATGATATTTTTGTCACATTGCAACATTATATGTCCGTCACATTATGATGAAAGGGTATTTGCATCACATTGCAACAACATGATATTTGTGTCACATTGCAACATTATATGTCCGTCACATTGCAACACATTATTTGTTGCAACATTTGTGTCACATTAATAAAGTAGTAATGCATTGACTTTAATTACCTTAGTAATATATTATTAGGACCTTAATGACCTTACAAATACATTATTAAAGTATTAATACATAGCCTTATTAAATAGCCTAGGTCGAACATAGCCTTAGTAGATACGCTTGGTTGAACATAACCTTAATGAATTAATTGGGTCGGTGTTATGTTCGTCACATTGCGACGAGAATGATATGGTCGTCACATTGCGATGACAATATATTTTCATCATATTGCCATGACATGATATTTGCATCACATTTCGACGACATGATATTTGCATCACATTGTGACGAAGAGGGCATGTTCGTCACAATGCGACGACAAGGCTATGTTTGTCACATTTCGATGACATGACTATGGTCATCGCATTGCAATGACATGATATTTGCATCACATTGCGATGACATGGTATTTGCGTCAGATTGTGATGACATGATATTTTCATCACATTATGATGAAGAGGCCATGTTCGTCACAATGTTACAACAAGGCTATGGCCGTTGCATTGCGATGACATGATATGTGTGTCACATTGTGATGAAAGGATATTTTCATCACATTGCGACGACATGATATTTGTGTCACATTGCAACATTATATGTCTGTCACATTGCAACACATTATGTGTTGCAACATTTGCATCACATTGCAACATGTTTGTCACATTGCAACACATTAAATGTTTGTGCAACATTACATGTCCATCATATTGCGGCACATTGCAACATTATATGTTCATCATATTGTGTCACATTGCAACATCACTATGTTTGTCATGTTGCAACATTTTTTTTTGTTTGTAGTACATAGAAGGAAACTTAGAATCATACTTGTTCTAATGACATTGATAACAAATCATCTTTAACCTTGTAGATGGTGAATTATACTTGTTCTAAGGACATTGACAATAAATCCACTTGATTTATATTGGTTCTAAGGACATTGATAGAAAATCATTTAATACTTTATAATTTTCATGAGAACATTGATAGAAAAACATTTAGAACTTTGCACATGTTGAGTTTTATTATTCTAAGGACATTCATAACAAATATACTTGATTTATATGTTACAAATGTTGATTTATATTTGTTTTAAGAAAATTTAAAGGAAATCAACTTGTTTTATACAAGCTATGAGTGTATACATTGTAGGATGATACAAGTTATGACCATTCTACATCCATATATCATTGTTATATATATTCATTGGTTTCATTTATCATGGGTGGGATAATTAACAAAGCACGTCTCCAATACATAGAAAATTTTCATTAAAGCTCATATTTTGAAAATAATAAATTCGACATAAGATTTAAACCATATTCCCAAACCATTAAAATAAAGAGAAGTCTTATAAGAGTAACCCTAATAACAACTCACCTTAATATATTATTAATAAATTATTGTTGACATGGTTAATTATAATGATTAATTAATAATTATTGTATAAAGGGTATGTATATTATTATACATACATATCCTTAAACTAACCCTCCTATAATATACAGAGTTAAGTATAATAACAATCACTAATAATATAGTTAATTATTATTATTATTATTTATTAATAATTATTACTATATTATGTATAATAATAATAAAGTAATAATAATATTTTTAATAATATAAAGAATTAAGTATAATAACAATCATTAATAATATAGTTAATTATTATTATTATTATTTATTAATAGTTATTACTATATTATTTATAATAATAATAATAATAAAGTAATAATAATATTTTTAATGAATATAATTATGACCAATAATAACTAATTAATCAAGTATTATTAATACTTTATTTATGAATTTAATAAAGTATTATTATGTATTAATGTGGTTATTAATATATAATATTATTAATAATATTAACAATTATTAATATTATTATTAACTAACAATAACTAACACCCTTCTATATTAATAATAATAAACTAATAAATTATTGTTGATATAATAATAATCACTAATAATATAGTTAATAATAATTATTATTATTTATAAATAATTATTACTATATGATGTATAATAACAGTAAAACAATAATGTCCCCGAGGTGTAGGACAGTTGGTGAGAGAGTGTGTTGTTAAGCCATTCCATGTTGAAAAGTCACCGGTTCGAATCCGGACCAAAAATCCAACCATATTAAAGATTGGTGTGGCTCAGACCACTGGGATACCCCTTAGTCACACCAAAAAATTAATACCAATTAACGAACAAAAAAAAACAATAATAATATTTTTAATGAATATAATTATAACTAATAATAACTAATTAATAAAGTATTATTAATACTTTATTTACTAATTTAATAAAATATTATTATATATTAATGTGGTTATTAATATAAAATATTATTAAGAATATTAAAAATTATTATTATTATTATTAATTAATAATAACTAACACCCTTTTATATTAATAATAACTACACCAATGAACCCTAACCACTTTCAAACATCAAAATTTTACCACATTTCAACGTCTGTAAGAAATTTTGCAAGTCGAATAATCTAAAGGGTTCACACTCTAGACTTCATTTATACTACTGCATTATGTGTTGTAAACTTCGTTCTCTTCATTACGCCGAAAGGCGTATACCTATTGACAATGGGCACAATTAATGATCTTTTAATCTTATTTAAGCTTAAACCCTAATCTCATGGCTATGCATTGAAGATGGTAGCATATTCTTAGTTGTCCTCCAAAATCAATGAGCCAGATTTATTGCTCATAACTTCCTTGCATTTATAAAGGCATCCATTAACATGTTTACTTTTTTACATTTACCTAAGAATACTTAAAAAATTACTGTGCGAATATATAATTGACACGTTCAAATGATTCAGAATATAATTGACACATTCAAATGATTAAGAATGATTAATATGTATGCATGCCATGTTTATATCACTCCACATTTTTTATTCGTTTCTAATCCCAAGCGACAGATTATAGGCGCCACATTTAAATTTATGGAAGATGGGCGCAGGACGCTTCATATTCCTGATGCGTTGGGTGAAAAACACCGGATTCATATCAGAGTACTGCTATTAAAGATTAAATTATAATTGCATACATGGGGATGAGTTCGGTTACTGTCGATCAATCCACCGGTCGCAAAAGCAAAGGCGACGATTCATTCGATATTGAGGGCATGGTTTTCCCGCTTTTGAAACTGATTGTTACAACCCGCCCTGCTTCGAGGACTAAGATATTATGTAGCCATAAACAATATAAAGATGATCTTCTGTAGGATATCGATGAAGTTACAGTGTAGAACGAGCTACTGGCTCAGGGAGATTGGGAGGGTTGCGAAACGCCCAAGTCTGAGGAGCACAAGATACCCAAAGTCGAGCCGATGGCATGAGAGATTTTTAGGTTTGTCTATTGGTTTGGTTTGTAAGTCAAGTTTGCCAATAATTTGATAGCAACATTATAGGCTTGATATATAGTCATTTCACCAAGGATCTTTGAAAAGAACTATCATGTAATGTAATAGATATGCGTAGGCCGCTGCTGGATCTGTTGAATATTATATGGGTTTCTTACTCCAATGTCTGGTTATGGCTACTTATATATTTTACTTTGATTGAGTGTTTACATTTTTGTAATCAGATTGTTGTGAATAGTAACGTCGTGGAAGGGTAGCGGAATTTGGGATGAGTAGAAAAGCCTCCAAGCTGCACCGAATCGACTCAAAATGAAGACGACATGTTGGCTGCACGTAGAGATTTACTACTGCAGAGATTCAGTTCGATTTTCCACTCCTCCAGCAGAGTGTGCACGAAGCGGGCTCTCCCATCGATATCATATTAACAAATATATATTTCTCCTTGTATAAGATTTTACGACATTCCTGTACATTACTGATAAGTTTGATTTGTCTGAGAATTTATGTAAAAAGTTTATTTATTTTTAATGTACTTAAGAGGTTATCTGTGTTTGACAGTTTATCAAAAGAATTAGCACCTCAACAATTACAGGGACAGATTAAACATTTACCTTCTCTTAGTATCGTTAAGATTTACAGGGACTGATTGATTAAACATTTACCTCGTCTTAGTATCTTAAGATTTCCAACAAAATCTTAACAATTTTTTCTTAGTATCTTAAGATTTCCCACAAAATCTTAATAATTTTTAATAGTTATCATCATTAATAAGCCATACATTTACCTCCTCTTAGTATCCTTAAGATTTCCAACAAACCCTTAGCAATTTTTAAGGGTTGTCATCATTAATAAGGCATACAGTCTGATTGAGACTTCAGCAGTTCCTTTAACCATTTTTAGTAGTTGTCATCATTAATAAGCCACACAGCCTGATTGACACTTCCGCAGTGCCTTTTTTGTGGTTCCTATCAGGTTAGATGATGTGATTTAAGCCTTTAGGATGAGCAGACCAACCTGTCACAATTTTCAATAATGTGATTTAAGCCTTTAGGATGAGCAGATCATACTGTTTGATTGACGCAATTTTGAATTTTCAACCTATCGCAATTTTCAATAATTGTTATCATTAATAAATCATACTGTTTGATTGTTATCATTAATAGATCATACTGTTTGATTGATACTAATAACTATTAAGGATGATTAATATAGCTATATTAATCATTGATACTGTTATTACTTGTTTATATGAAGACAATATATTAACTATCTTCCTCGTGTTTAGAAAATGATTTAATAAAGTGATTGCTTTAAAAAATGTAAAAGCTTTGCAAATTAATGTAAAAATGTAAAAGCTTTGCAAATTAATCTAATATCCAAAACTAAGAGATTGATTACGGACTAGAAAAGTTTTGAAAATTAATTGAGTGATATTCAAAACTTTAAAGAAATGGCAATATCACTCATACAATTTTTTTTAAATGATAAAGATAATAATATATATGTTTTTTAATTGATAAAGATAATAGGTTATATAAATTCATGACTCCAAAAAACCAATCTTAACAATGTAGATTTTTATTATTTTAATGGATTTATGAATTAACACATGCTTGATATAGAAGTAATTGAAATGGAGAGATTAGACTCACATTTAACTAATTTTTCATACAAAATTTAGATGATAATGAAAAAATATTAATTTATGTTAGGGTTAAGTTTATTAATATTATCAATAATAATTTATTAATGAGAATATTAATATATAATAATATTTTTATTTATTTATTGTGAGATCGGAAGAGCGGTTCAGCAGGAATGCCGAGACCAGATCGGAAGA